>JACVVK020000066.1:875000-1160000 GCA_018292915.2 Batillaria attramentaria
TTTGTACGTCCATTTTCCCCCTTTACTTCAAAAACAATATGATCTCTGTCAGTTTAGACAGAGATTGTCGTCTGAGTCCGACAAGGAAGCGTGTGAGTATCTACAAGCAAAGTAACGTCGCGTCACTGATACCTTTGTCTTAGCAGCCGACTATTTTAGGACATTGACTAGAGTGGTTTTAGATCTTTAAATGCTAGAACTGAAAAGCCTGCTTCAAGTTTCAAAGAAAGCCTTTACGGATACATGTCTGCAGTTACTAAATTGTACAGACCAGGCAGGAACCAGATCTATCTATTATCTTGAAATGTTCGCACTCGATCACTCATACCAGTAACATACTGCTCCCGGATTGTACTTCACTATGTCGCTGGTGGCGTTTGTATAACTCAGAATTACTGCATTTCTTGTCTATTGCTTCCTCAGCAACCGTGTAGAACACGTCAGCGACTTTGGCAGGCGAGATTCAATTTTCTCAAAATATGACGTTAGCGAAATATTCAGTGGTTTACTGACCTGGGATATTCTGAATAGTTTCGCAAAGTCGAAGGACGCGGTCTCGCTCCTCACATCAAACAGCAATATTTATCTACTAGTGGTTTTAAGTTTCTATAAGTGTTCGTGTGAAAATCTACTTTAGATTTTCGTATCAACAAGATGGCGGCGCGATCATTACGTAATGGGGATAATCGTGGAATTTTGCAGTGTTCAATATTCCGGGGAATGGTGCAGAAAGTGAAGATGAGACGGTGTGGCAAGACTCTGATTCGTAGATTTGGACGGCGGTTTTCCTGATTCCTTCGGGCCTGTAGAAGAATTGGAAGAAAATGACTCTGGTGATGGGAAGGAGGAGGTGATCAATCTACACTAATCAGTCGAGTTCCGGTGGGTGTGGAAGATGTGTACTGTGAAGGGAGTCCAGGAAAGTTGGAGAGGGATGAGTAGAGGCAGTACTGGGAGGCAACGGAGTAAAACTGGAGGGAGTGCTACATTAGATTCTGACTCTCACAGTAGTTTTAATAATCACATACACAGACAGTATCCATTCTACGAAGGTGAGCATGGTCCTACTGTGTTTTCCCCCTGCTGACTGTGACATGATAGACACTTGGGATATTCTTTTCCTGGACTTTGTCATGTTATTGCAGAGCACTGAACAAACCAGTATGCTAGACAGATAGGTGTGCATTGGTGCAGCAGGAAGTGTGTGTGTGGGGGGGGGGGAGGGCGGGGGGGGGGGACTGAAAAGCAGGGCACACTGTGCATTTTGCTGTGGCATTGGTCTGTACATAGGTATTGCAAGTATGATCTCAGGCAGTGTACAGATAGATCTCATGTCAGACTCACCAGCAGCTATTTCAGTAAGCCTGCAGTACAAGTCAGCTGTATACCAAAGTGTTTTGTGTGTGTTTGAACAGTCTATGAAGTACATGTATCATGCAAGATCAGTACAAATGAGGACTGAAGAGAAACCTTGCACACCATCACAATTTTTTTTTTTTTTACAGATCTGTGGGGTGTGTGTGTGTGTGTGTGTGTGTGTGTGTGTGTGTGTGTGTGTGTGTGTGTTACAACATCACTTTGATCTGCATGTATGCATTTATTTCAGGCCCAGCTCCTGCTCAAAACAACCAGCTCCTGCAAATATGTTTACAAATGTGTCATCATCTGATATCATGTTCAACATGGCGATTATTCAAGTCAACACCAAGTGGTAAGTTTAGTTAGGTCCACTTTTGCTTTTTTGTTTTAATGTTAAAGTTAGCAACAAGCGTACCAGACAACCTCTATTGTGTCGAATCCATGTACATGTACTACAAACTAAGAGCAAAGATTACATATTCTTAAACTGGCCTAAGTCTGTGTTTAACGGATATGAAATCCCCTCAGAAAGCAATTGCCAGTGATATCCCCGACCCTGCCTACCATGGGATTTAAACCTGCTGCAGGATCTACAGACTGGGCATCTTGAACACTAAAATTCCCCCATTAAAATTATCTTTTGTTACCATAATGGTGATGTCAAAGCCGGTTGTAATAGGACAAGACCTTTTCCAGTATTGACACTAGTGAAATTCAGTCCCAAAATTCCCTCATCTAATCGGACACTTGACTCTAAATTCAAACTGCCATACCCCCGCCCCCACCTTTTTGAAATAAATTTAGTACTAAACTCTGTTTGAAATGTTTGTAGGTGTGCTGGTTGGTTGTATGTTTGTTTGTACTGCTACATTTTCATTTTGAAGGTTATAACACTGAAGCAAAGTAGACACAATATAGTGTGAATCTGACTTGGCTAGGGCTGAAGGAACAGTGAGAATCTAAAGTTATCTGTAGTTTGCTAGTTGTCCAAGCACGTGTTTCACTGTTGTAACATTTGAAAGAAATGGTATTTAGTTTTGTTTTTGTTTTTACCATGACACATTACTGTATGGTCAGTCCTAAATCTGATCAGTTTCCATGTGCTGTCATGTTTCCAACCTGAATGGTAAACTTTGTCCCCACTGGCCAAAATGTTTGTGTTGTAACTGATCAACATGTGTCTAGAAATAAATGTACAAAAGGAAACGTTTGATAATGTGTGACCTTCCAAGTGATGTCCTAATCACAAGGCTGATAAATTTCAACATACACTACCTGAACATTAAGTCTTTCGATGTTTCTCATTCAGTGTGTGTGTGTGTGTGTGTGTGTGTGTGTGTGTGTGTGTGTGTGTGTGAAAATTAAACAGTACAAGTAATACTAAAATATGAATAACTACGGTTGGTGTGCCCATGTATGCATTTTTGTTTGCAGTACAACAGACCTAGTTGTATATGAATTAAAATATACAATGTGTACTATCTGCCAAACATTAAAAAAAAGTCTTAAATGAAATCGGACAACCTTCGCCCGTCAGGAATCTGATGTCTGACCATTCGCTGTGTCTGGTCTGACCAACTCAAAGGACAACCAATAGCCTAATTTACAAAGATCCTCATCCACTCACCAAGCATGTTTCGACTGTCTTATCAGCAGTCCCAAGCACAGACATGAATGCTTTTTAGAAACATACAACAACAGAGGGAAAACCAAAGATCATCAATACAATTTTATTGATCATCCTAACTGGATCATTTCGCTCCAAAGGAAAAAACATTTGAAAACAAGTGCCCACATACTGGCAAACGTGATGCGCATGGTACCATTGACGTCAAGAGTCTGACAATGCGAAGTGGCAACATTTTCAGTTTGAACCATGTTGCTGTTTTCCCCGCTCACGCTGCCAAACATGTAATGCTCTTGGTACATTACAGGGACAAAAAAGATGAGAGTCTTGATTTGTATAGGATGGACTTAAATTATCTGTTCAGTTTCAACGTTTTCCATTATTAATTACTGTTTTGCGTTTGATTATGCATGCTAGTTTACACCGACCTTGTCCCTGGAAAGCAAAACTGCACGTACAATTTAACACACTGTATTATGTGACGGTGATTTTGTAAAGTTTAAAAAGTACAGCAGCTGTGTAATGTAGTGCTTGCCGTATTTTACCCTCCGCCCCCTTTTTTCCTTTTATTCTTTCTCCTCACTACCATCCTTCCACGTGAATATGCTTGTCGGCTCACAGTCTAGATCTAGAGAGACATAAATGACATAAACTGACACTCACACATCAGTGATCACATCAAATCAGTGGTAATCAGAAATTTTGTTCAGTCATCAAAGAAAAATCTCGTGTGTTTGTGTAGATCTTTCTGCTATGCGGTTGGGAGGAATCAGCATGCCGGCCTGTCAGATTCAGTCGAGGGATCTTGAACTGACTTACGTTTTAGTTGAAAGATCTTTTCGCTGAGTCAGTGAATTTCTTGATTAAGAAAAGCTTGTAGAAAGCAGTACAGGACCTGTGAGATTTTTCAGCCAACTGTTTTTGAGACTGACAAATAGATATTACACCAATTCTTGTTATTCTGTCAGCTTTTGTCTAATCTGCCCACCTTTAGAAATCTCCGACTTTTCCCGCGGTTTTCTATTCAGGCACGCATGCGCCGACACCTTGCAAATGGCTGCCAAGCAGACGAACTTCAGCTAGCAGTGTTAGAGTTGGGCATTTTCCACTCAGACAATCATGCACGGTAGCTTGTAAGGCCAAAGTGTATATTTTCATGGAGCGTTATTCAGCGTCACTTGTATGCTATCATTATTTAAATATTGGTCCAGCCACCACAGAGATATTAATGTGTTAAAGTTTTTTCTACGCTAGGATCCGGCATGACTCTCGATTTCAGGAGAGAGGAGACCATGGCCGCGTTGCTTACGCAAATGCGCTCGCGGGCGCTTGCGGAGGACGCTTTTCGTCGTTGGGAAACGGCCAATTAGAAAAAGGCGCTTTCAAAATGGCGGCTGAATCACGAACACGGTTGTTGGAAAGGCTGAAAAGGAAGAAGAAAACTCTAGTGCTCGCAGCTATTAGTCATCTTTTGAGCGCAGAAGACGACGTTTTTGAGGAGGAGCAATAATTACTGGCTTGGAGCATGACTATACCGCTAGTATGCATGTTCTGCTCGATGCAAAACGGAGACGTAAGGCACCCCTACGTACTCACTTTGACCACTCCTTCCCCACAAACACGCACAACATATCCCTGAATGACTGGCGACCACGGCCCGGTGCAATTAGCTCAAATTATTTTCATATACTATTCTGCACAATTACAAGTTGGGACAGAAGGTCTCCATCCACCCGCAAATTCATTTTAAGCCATTTCTTAGTTCCACTTCAACGAGGCCTTCGGTGGGCGCCGCCATCTTTGTTTACATAAAAACTGACCACGTGACCTTTTGCTCGCGGCGAACTACCTTCCCGGGCCGCTCGCTTACGTTCGCTTACGCTCTTCGCGAGCGGTCACGGAAACCGGATAACTACGCGCAGCGATCGCGGACGCACGCGGACGTTTTCGCTAGGAAACCCCCTCCATGACTATATGACGACCTGCCTGAGGCTGACGTCAAATGTTTAGTTCACGGAACTGACGTCTCTCTCTCTCTCTCTCTCTCTCTGGGGAGCCAGGGTGGCCGAATGGTAGCGCGTTGGACTTTCAATGCTTGGGCCGAGAGTTCGAATCCCGGCCGCTGGGGCCAAATATTTGTGCTGGCCTTTTTCTCTTTGCCCCGTCTTTGATATCACCCTTATGTGGTGGAAAAGGACGTTAAACTTCTAAACACCCACCCGCCCACCCTCTCTCTCTGCCACTCTCTCTCTCTCTCCAGGCTTCTTCCCCCACCCGGCCCCACCCCCAGTCACGTGGCTAATCGGTCGAGGTCGTAGAGGATCCAGTGTCAATGGTAGAACTTGGACTGAGAGGGGAGAACCGGCAACAATAACAACAAAACAGACAAAATAAAATGAAGTTTGGAGAAACAACTTTGTAGGACGGGGCCGTTCCTCCTTGTTTTCACTTTCCAACTGGGCCGTGTCGTTATGCTCATTACGAAGTTCACCCGTGCTTTTCCACCATCCCGGCCCAGCGGCCATACCGCCATTTTCCCACCAGTCTCTCTTTTTCACCACCGAAGAGTCTTTCCGCTCTCAGTCTCGGCTTTCAGCGTCGCGCATTAACTCAGTAGACGGTGGGCCGAGTTGGCCATGGTCACTAGGAGGTTCGGACTTAAAAATAACGGTGGGCCGAGTTGGCCATGGTTTTCGGTGGTGGCCCTGGTTGACTCTGAGGTGGTCCGAGTCGGTAGTTGGCCGAGTTAGCAGTGGGCAGAGTTGACTGGTAACCGATTAGTTCAGAACAACTAACCAACCTCATTCGTCTGCACAAAGGTAGTATGGAATTATGATTAGTTTACAGTGATGGTGGCAAATGTGGTTGCTGAGGTGCGTCAGTGTCGAACTGCGAGCCAGTGGACGAACTGAAATGACTGAATCTGTGGCGCGGCGGACGGTACTCAGTGCCGGGCAGTCACTGACGCGGAACACTGAGTGAATGACAATACATATAGATCTGTTTCCATAAAAAAAGGGGACTTGCGGACAGTATGAGCACGTTTAACTTATTACGGGGCAAAATGTACCAACCGTCTCTACTCTGTCAGATTGTTTTTTTGAACAGTGAAGCCCAAGATTCCCACTAGCGAGGTACCCAAAACTATAATACTTGGGGTACACGATAGCAACTGCTGTTGTCTAGCCGAACTTCCTGGTCAAAGAATGGTGATGGTCTGCAGTCTAATGCTGACCATGGCTGATCAAAACTGACCGTTTTCAGTTTCATTGGCTGGATATTTCATAGGTTTGTGATTCAATGTTCGTTATATACATTTTCTCCCCTTTATACGACGTTGGGTTCTTGCGCAAACGCTTTAGAAGTATATATCGTCGCTCAGTTCTGCGTGGTTGGATTAGCTGATTTTGTTTGTTACACTTGAAATGATTAAGTGGGCGGTGACTATTTGCATTAACTTGAAAATATATATTTAGCCCTTGTGCTATTTGCACCATGTTTAAATGCACTATTTGTTGTCTAAAACAAGATTGGGATCGCACCGTTAAAGCAAGGTAAACCTAACTGAATCCAAACCCTAAATCTAACTGCAAAGCAAACTAAGCAGGTGAACTAGGCTATACTCAATGAGCGTGGCTGCATTAATATAGTTCACCCGATACAGCCCAAGGGTGCAAACTATACAAACTAAGTGTTAGTAACCCAATCCAAATGAGGTCTAGGGTTATACTTATGATTATCTTGGTTAAGTGAGGTGTAGGGTTAGAAGTCAGAATGACTGCGAGGTTTAGGTTAAGAGGTCAGGGGGAAGGGAACCATGCAGTCAAAGAATGGAAGCCATTGTGCATGACTGATGATGCTTGACCGGCATCAGTCTCCCCTATAATGCGGACAGCACAGCACATGGATGTATGCCATTAATACCAGGTCAGAAAAGCATATATGGTTTTGGGATGTAGACCAGGGCAGGTGCCGTAACTGTAAATGTAAGGAGTTTGATTGTTAGGCGGCTGTGACAAGTATACATGTACTTGGTTTTATACTGAATGTGCTTTTCTGTACCATGTTCTAGAGTAAACCCTGTCAAACCCGTATCCATGCATGTCACTTGGCCTGATGCATTATTTGTGTATAAGTTACCGTCATGAAGTGCAGCCAGTCATTACGTGTAATTACTACGGTTTTCAGTCATTTCATGTCATGACTGTTTCAATCAGTAGCTTCATGAAATGACTGAAAATCGTAGGGACTTCGTGAAATTACTGGCAATAGCGTATAGCATTACATGTACACTTGATGACCAGGCAGGATTTGCAACTGATATCACGGCTGTAGAATACGTGATATGTGTTCGGGTGTAGTTCACGCCTTTTCCAGTTGCATGGAAATACTGAACACATGGGTCGATTTTCGTTCGTTCATTCTGAATCAGCCATGGCGGAAAGCAGCGTAGAAGAGCCTTTTTTTTAGAGGAGTTGGAGAAAATTCGCCAAAATGGAGCAAGGCAGATGATGAACGAATTGGAATACCGAGCCATCATAAGCGATCTACTGGCAGCCCAAGGCAGCGCTGCAACGAAAAACGAGCTAATATAACAGAAAAGGGGAATCCCCTAAATCCGCTTTTATGTTTTTATCATTGCTGATTAAACAGAAGGATAGTCCCCTGTGTTTTTAAGATGTGTGTGTGTCTGTATCTGTTTGTCCGTTTCGGCAATTCACATGATGTCTGCACTGAAAACCTGTGACTTCACGGAATGACTAGTTTCACTTGTTGACGGTGAGGTCCATATGCAAATTCAGTCATTTACATGTAATGACTAGTAATTTCACGAAGTCCCTATGATTTTCAGTCATTTCATGAAGCTACTGATTGAAACAGTCATGACATGAAATGACTGAAACCCGTAGTAATGACTGGCTGCAATTCGTGACGGTAACATATATATTGCAGACTGTCTGTGTTCATCAGCATGAGATTCAACCATCGAGAACTGGCCTTGCTGGCGCAGCAGACATCTAATGTTGACAAGGAGGGTGTACTGTACATGAAAGAAAAACAGGACAGTATCTTCAAGAAGGCAGAAGGTGGGTGAGACTGCCTGTAAAGGATATGTCAGACAAGTGAGATTGTTTTAAGTCTAATAATAGTAATATTGTGTAACAATACCTTGTACCAATAGTAATATGCACACATTAATGAATAACACACATTTTAACACATATACAGGGTTGCACATTTTCCACAGCTTCTATAGGACAAAGTGTCCTGGAAACAGCAAAGTGATAGGACACAGTGTCCTGGCCACTTGGTGGCAATAAAAATTGTAATAGGACAAATGTCCGCTTGAGGTGGGAAAAACAGGACATTTGAAATTTTTATAGGTCAATGTCCTGGGACCGACTTAAATGTGCAACCCTGCATATATATATCCATGACATGTACATGTATACTAACTGTTACTCAGGGAAAGATGGAAATTATGTTGGGTAAGATTGTCACAGAGCAGTTACCCAGTGGTGGGTTTAAGTTATTAAACATCACATTTCTGTAAATTATGCATGAACAACCGCATGACTAACTGTAACTGCAAAACTGATGACGCCGGTGTCAAAGTGTATGCTCAGGTCCATAACCAGGAGTTGCGTTAAATTAACTGAGACAAAACAAGTAATGCCAAGCAAAAATATGAAGTTAACAGAAGTAAGTGTATTATTTGAACTTGGTTTGTGTTGCTACTAATGTTAAACTGGAATCTTGCAAACTGCAGCTGTGTTTGACATCATTGATGTAGTATTTGCAGATACCGGTATATATACATCATATGTCTAATGTTAGTGTTAGCTACTTCTGTATTGCTATTGCAACTTGCAGGTCTGAGGAGCATGATGTAAATGCACCTTATCATTATTATTGCTACTGTTATTAACTGATTACTTTGTTTTTCTTGCAGTGTATGTTGATCGATACTTCAGGCTCAAAGGAAATCTTCTGTTCTATTTTAAGAACAAAGAGATTGTAAGTGTACACTTTCATACCTGTGTAGATAAACTCCATATTTCTGTTACATGCACTTGCATCAGTAAAAAGAAGTCGGATATTATAGCATTGTCATAATAATGACTTTTAGAATCAGTAGTGTTTATTATTACCATATCTTGGACCCTACCTTGTGTACTGGGGTGGTGTGGGGTGAGAGGGCTGCAACAAGCAGAACAGTTTGTCGATCAGTATCATGTATCATTCTGGCAATAGATTTTGGTCCCTAGGCCAATTTCCGTTTTTTTGTGTGTGTTTGTTTGCTGTTGTTTCCCGCTGTTTTGCGAGGAAAAAAAATGTTGGACATACATGACATTCTGCGCCTGTGTCCTTTTTTTCTTTACAACACATACCCTTTGCTTCTTTTTTTTGGCAGCAGGAAAACTCATGCTTGTTCTTACACCATATTATCAATCGTTGACAATTTTGGCAGAAACTGTCAGAATTAAGACTGAAGTCAGGTGTTGAGTAAATATGGACATTTGTCTGGAATATGTGGGCAGAGGTCTGAACCACTCGGAGTGCTAGTGCTGGAAAGATGTACTGTGGAGTTAGATCTTGATGAGGAGGCCTTGAACTCATTTGTGCTTGGTGAGTTCATTATTTGTGCTTCAGCTTCGGGGTGGCACTGAAATTGTTGAAACTTGAAGTTTCAAGTGTGGATGGTGTTTCTGTGTTTCACACTTTCGGTGCAGTCACAATAAACAGTGCTGTCAGAGTTACATAGCTACACATGGATACAGTTTTTACTATTAATATTGTTATGATTATCATCATTATTAATATCATTGTTATTGCTATTATCATTTTCAAAAGTGTACATAATTATGTCAGTAAAATGTGAAAATGTCATCCCTGTCAGCGTGTTGCACTGTGATTGTCCTTTGTGATTCCTCAGATACAGAGTGAAGACGACTTATTTGTCTATTACAGTGTGTGAAGGAGAAGACAACCCATTCAAGTTTGCAGCAGCAACAGAGGAGGAGCGAGATGGCTGGATTCAGGCTCTCCATATGGCCAGCTATGAGTGTCTCAAGATGCAGCTTCAGTCACTGCGGGAACAGCTGCAGGCACGAACGGGTCGCGACCCAGTGGCTTTGCCAGACAGCTCTTCCTGTGGCCTTGACCTCGACCTCCAGACTGGTGCGAAAAGTTGACTTCAATATGCATGCTTTCTTCCATAAACATCTGGTGAAAAGATGCGCATGGCATTAAATTTGCATGTACTACATGAATATGTGTTACTTTGTGGATCTTTTGTAAAAATTTCATCATATACAGTTCACCTTTATGATGTACTTCAGTATAGGTGTACTGCAATATCAGTAAAAGTGTGATAACTCATGAGGATTGTGGTTCCTTTATGTAGCCATATAAAGTACAAACAAATAAAATGCAGTATCATCTTCTGCATGAGAAAGACCACATTATCATGCTATAGTGGAAGTGACCTATTTTCTGAAGGATGTATTATATGCTGTGTGCAATATTTTGTTTATTGGTCCTTAGTGATATTTGTATAGATCTCAGTGATGGGCCGGGTATTTGTTCATTTGAAAGTTTTTTGAAACAATCTAAGTGGTCTTTATCCCTTTCAAAACAGATATGGAATGTGTGATAAATGTTTTTTGTCTATCACATGCCAGTTAGAGTCTTATTTTAATGGTCAGTGGCTGCTTTCATTTGCATTTCAATTCGGCCACTGTCAGTCTAACTGCTGACAGATTATTTGATGTTGGGTGCTACTGTACGTTTTTTTAATTTTCTGTGTTTCCCCGAGGTGCCTAAAAGCAAAGCTTACCGGGCACTTGCTATGGTTTCGTTCTTCATAGCAGGTAGCTGCTTTTTTGCTCTTTAGTCATCTCGGTTTTGATGGTTAATTATTGTCTTACTTTTCCCTGAGTTGTGTTTTTACACTACCTGTATCAGTCATTAGTATTGCCAATACAGCAATAGTCAAACATGTTTCAGAGCTTTCATTTGAAACCATGCATGTGTGAAACGGTACTTTTCAGAGTATGGTATGTGTACACATACATGGTCATCTCAAAAAGAGAACCAAATGGAAAGAAATGGTGAATGCAGTTCATAGTGTTGTTTTATTCATAAAAACACGTCAACTTTTCTCAGGCAGTTTAGTGTAGTGGGTTGTGCTTTTACATCCATGGCGATTAACTAGCAATGCATGCACCAGAGGTTTGTATTTAGGTTCATTAGTGTATTATATCAACAGTTGTGGTAAATGCTGGATTTTTGTCTGGCCAGTCACAGTATTACATGATATAGAGTACCTTTATTACAACTCTTTTGTTCTTATTGTTTGTGGAAGGTAATACCAACATTCTGCTACTGGTGTATGCAAACAGTACATATGTACGGAACATGTTATGTTTGGTCAGAAGATGAGTGAGAGTTCAATGCATGATTCCGAATGCCCCAGTACTACTCTAGCAGGTTAATGTGGTTTTGGTATGCTGGTGTGTCAGCCATGTCTTAACTTTGCATATGTACACACTGTACTCGCTACTCTGCATGACCTTTTGTGTAGTGTGCCCACAAGTCCACATCATGAAACTTGAAAACTGTAGTACCTTTTTGTTGTTGTTGTTGTTGTTGTTCTTGAGCATACAGCAGTACAAAATACAAATTGCAATAAATTTCTGCTCGTATGGAACTTCAGTAATGTGATCTTAGGAGCTTCAGACATACTCTTCTATTCTGACAGTTTGTCAAAACAAGTGACAGTGGTTGACATTGATATGCAATTTAGTCATTTGTAGGGATTGTCACCTGCTGCCATACTTCTTACATTTGACATTAAATGCTAAGTTCTGCATACTGAAAAAACTGAGAGCTGAAGTGTTAAGGTCTTTTAACCAAGAAAGTTTTATGTTTTTTATTGTCTCCAGTGCCTTATATTGATTTGAACGTAATAATATCATAGCTCAGCTGTCAAACTCTAAAAGAATTTCTTCTTTTTTTTTTCTTTTTTTTTTTTTTTTGCAGAATCAGCTACTGAAGACCCTGTACTGGAAATTTCCCTTTGTAAGTTTTCCCACTTTTCTTTTTGTGTGCTGCATGCTCATTTGAACTACTCTAGACTGGATATTACATCGGTAAGGTCTCATCTAGACTCCGTTTGTGGAAGTTATTGTTCAAGCTGTTTTTCCCTTGGAACATCCCTTAGGACATGGGTGAAGTGTGTCAGTGTGGCTGTGTGAACAGGAGTAGCAGTGTGTGTGTCTGTGTTTTTCAAGGCGGAGAGGGGGTGGGGAAGGTGGTAAATGTGAGGAAATAATGCTTTTCAGTGAGTTGTGTATGTTCAAGAAAATTAAAGGCTTTATACATGCAGGGTTCAGCTTGTCTGTTGTCTTTTGTTACAACATCCGTGCCATCATTATATTGTGACATGTAGCTCATGAACACTTTTTGTGCCTTTACCACAGAACAGTTTCAGAGGTTTCCAATTCCAAATGTTTGACTTGAAAGAGGGCATGGGATAACAGTGGATTATGTTTTCACAAATACACCCTGAGGGCTAATGCATGTTATGGTGAACTTCTAGTATTTGGCACTAGAACAACTTAAGTGGGAGATCGTAATCACATGGATGGTGTTTTTTCACCTGGTCTTTTAGAGTGAATAAAATAAATGAACATAAATTTACTGATTTGTAGATTTACTCTGGTAAAACTAAACAGGCACAGTGTTTATATTTGCCCCACGAGAAAAAGAGAAAAAAATGTAGTAGCACACGTACTAAGTTGTTTTCACAGTGTTGTGTTGTTCTGGCAATGGACAGAAGATGGTGATGTTTCAGCTTGCAACGATCTTCCCAATGACAGCCAAGGCAACATGCCAAACTCTCTCGTCTTGGTCCATATCATAGTGCCACAACAGCAGCAACTTTGGGTCCACCACAACCATACAGAGATAGCTGAGGTATGTACAAACTTTGACCGTGAATGTAGGTAACAGCAGGCGTATTGTACTGTAATGTCAAAACATGTATCAATGCATTTTCATTTAACTGTGGGTTTAAAAGTAACCTTTGTAGAATACAAAGGGATTTGCGGTGTCAACCCCACACATACTGACAGTTACACACTGACATTCTTTCACACCTCAGTTCTACATTGTGCATATCATACCCACTTACACATGCCTCATACTTGCAAAACCAAAAAAAAAAAAAAATAATAATAATAATAATAACAAGCAAACACAGAAATAGAAGAATACAGCAGCAGGCGAACAGACAAGCTGCATGTAAACATATCAGTTCTTGGTCCCGGGGTGATGCAGAAACTCCTTACATTGTCGTAATGGGAGTTTTCGTGAAGGACTAGCTCAGATTCAATTCAATTCAATTCAATATAACTTTATTGTCTGTCGATGGCAGAAAATTTTCTTCTGGCTCGCACACACACACACACACACACACACACGCGCACCCCTACATTAATTTATCTAGACATATAAATCCATACATATTAAACACAGATCCTAAAGTAATGTGTGATGTCCAAGTCTAATACTATGCTACTAAACTAAGAAATCTAAACTAAAAGATGGCAAGGATAAATAGTCGGGAGCTGTTTTGTTCCAAATTTTAAACATGAGAATTCCTTTGTTATACTTGAAATGTTTGCACATGAGAAGAAACTGCAGTTTTTGATTGGTGGTACGCAGAGGGTCAGATAAGACGAGTTTAGCTGCTTGTCTGTGTGTGTGAGAGAGAGAGAGAAAGATGACACCATTTCCGTCACAGGCAGTGATGATATTTACATTTGACATCAGCCTCACCCAGGTAATCTAACAGAGGATGCTTGTTCATGTCTTGTGATTTCCCTGTTGGTGTTGTGACTTTCCTGGCTGCATTAATTTTTACATAAAGTCTGGAAGATCTAGGGGGCTGTAAAAACGCCCAAGGCAGTGACAATAGTTACAGATTTGTCTGTGGACTAAAATTTGATGTCAGCCCCATGCATGTCGTCTAATAGAGGATGCTTGTTCATGACTTGTGATTTCCCTGTTGGTGTTGTGACTTCCCTGACTGAAATAATGTTCACATAAAATCTTGAAAATCTAGGGGGCTGGTAAAACGTGGACTTGAATACCTTGGATTGTACTAGCCAAAATTTTAAGATTAGGTTCGTGCTTCTGGCAGACACACACAAAAAAATGTTTACCTAAAAGCTCTGTTATTCTTAATGTTACATCTATAACAGTGCAGTAGTTCCTGTCATATGTGCAGTTGTCACACGTGACAAAAAATTCTGGGATGATGAGTAATTTGAAGGAGTCTTTTCATAGATATTTAGACTTATGCACGTGCAAACCACCCAAATCTTAGATTTTTTTTTTTTTAACACAAAATCTGAGCTACAGAGCTGTGATATGATATCCCATTCCGAACAATTGGATTAACTTCAAGATTCTAGAAACTGAAGGAATTTTAACCATTTTTTCTACCAAAAATGTAATATGGCTGATTTCTTTAAATGAGGCGAGAGAAAAAAATCATGACAACTACCTCTGGAGAATTTGACTTCCCATTTCATCGCCAAGTTAAAAAGCCTTTCAACGTGGTGATTTAGGAAATAGCCACGATCACACACACACACACGTCACACACAACTCCCGCCAAAAAGAACGCAGCAGCATAATTGCTGTGGTGTCTGTGACGCAGATTTCATTACGTCACTGTGTGTGGGAAAGTATGTATTTGGAGAAATGTCACAGACTTGTTATTTATCACTGAAACTTGCTGCTGCGTGCAGCGAAATCTGCCCCATCCCATAAAGTTTCTCTCTCTCTATATATAGAAACAACTTAACGAGTTATAAGGTCACCTCCAAAGCACTGTACTCACCACCACTAAAGATTCTAATGTGCATAAAAACTGCCTGTTGGAATCACATCAATCTCTGCACTGGCAAGACAGAAACAGGTCCTTCCTGCATCACGTACACTCTTGAAACAACAAAAACAGCAGTAAAACATAATACTCTAAGGATCGAGCATTATATATTATGCTCATATACACACTGAGAGGCAAAAAGCACTCTGTCACATTTTTAACAACCAGCAGATGGGGATTCTTTGCAGCCTTGGTCAGCTTTTAATGTCAGACAAATGTGTTTATCCTTTTTTTCAGAAAAACAACAACCCTGTGTTCCTGAAAACGATAGGGTTTGGTGATAGTGAGGGGGTTGATACCAGTACACGAGTTCGGCTTACTGTCTACAATGTAAAAGAACGCATGACAGGAACGGTAAGGCACAAGGAAAAAGTTCAACATGCATACATGTTTTATATATATATATATATATATTTTTTAAACTATTGAGAAGAAATACAGCTTCATATTATTTCTTGCACAACACACAATGTATATTTAGTGCAATATATATTTAGTGTAATGTATATTTAGTGCAATGCATATTTGTTTATACACACATGGGGAGAGACGAATACTTTTTTCTTTTTTTTGGGGGGGGGGGGGGGGAGGGGGTACATGTAGTAAATTACTTCGCCGTTCGCAGGCAAACAGCAGGGGAGTGTGGTAGGGTGGGTTTGGGGAGGAGTGGGTTGTGTGAGATAGCTTCCCCCCCCCCCCCCCCCCCCCACATGTTTTGTGTACATGTAACATACAGTACGTATGTACCAGTATGTTGAGAAGGTTATGGCTATGTGGGCAGATGGCACAACTGGGACAAGCCATCTTCACACTGCAGGATGTCCTAATGGCACCTGACATGAGTCTTACTCTGTCTCTCCAGTAAGAGGCTTATGTCTTTTCTCACACCTTAAACAGAAAATCTCTTTGTCTCCCAAGTTAAATGCTTTTTTAAGTACAGTAAACGTAAATCTGGGTAAACTTAGTCAGTTTCTTGTGTCAGTGTTTGAACTGATCATGTTGGTGCCTTGTTAATCAGTTTTGAATGCATGTGGCTCACCAGCCAGGCTGCATAACATTTAAACGGTATAAGCCTGTCTGACCTGGCTGATGTAAACCAGCTTAGTGCGTTAATGTGTGTGGGTGGTAGAGGAATACAGTTGAAGTGCCACTATGCCTGTCACGTTGGCTCTCAAATTGTGTGTGTGTGTGTGTGTGTGTGTGTGTGTGTGTGTGTGTAGGAGTCATGATGTGAGGAGTAACGGTAAGGTGACAATCATGGCTTGGGTCAATGAGAGCAAGGTTTCAATGGAAGAGCTGCAGGAAGCAGCAGCTTTGGTAAGTATAGGGAGCACATGACAGCCTCAGTCAAGTCCTGTCTTGTACTGCATAACAAATCATAATGCCAGAAGTGATGTCAAATTTCTGAACAGATATTCCTAAAGATGTGTCCAAGAGAAATGTCCTCAATATAAATTTCTAGCATAGAAGGAGTAGAAAAATATATGAAAACTCAGTAGACGTGTTTTTTGGATGGTAGAAAAATGATGTGACAGTGTGTTTTGTTAATCAAAAATGTTTACCTTGTGCAGTAAAGTTGCTAGAATACATTAATAGTGAACTCATTAGCATTGTGACATGGTTGACCAAATCTTGGTTTTAAAAAAAAGCTGTTTTGAAAATCATATGATTAACTGTTTGAATGTGCAGCAACAACAGACAGTTCAGCCTGCAGTACCTCGCAAGTCTCGCACACTCTCATTAGGTCGGATGCGAGACACTCTCAGTCTTCACTTTGACAACATCATCAAGCGTTCATTTCGCTTTGCCACAAACAAGGAGTCGGTCAGTCTTCAGGTGCATGAGTACATGGCAGAATTCCACCATTGTTTCAACATCCCAGTGCAGCTTCTGTAAGCCATAGTACAGAGACCATTGTTTTGCTGGCTTCACTTGTTCTCAGTAGTGTATTCACTGTACTAAGATACGGGGAGCCGGGGTGGCCGAATGGTAGAGCGTTGGACTTCTAATGCTCGGGTTGTGAGTTCGTATCCTGGCTGGGGCCAAATATTTGTGCTGGCTACCCACCCCCGTACTAAGATACATCTCTGATGTGTGGTGTAGTGATGTGTAGTGAACTGCAAGTATTTATATTTCTACCAATACAGCTTTCTGGTAATAAAGTGGTCCTTTATAATTGTTTCCGTTTCAGAATTTTACTTTGCAAGGGTATTTACAATGTTAGTTGATAATAGACTTCAACAATTAGAAAAAAAAAATCCTTCTGTTTCTGGGTTTCAGTCGAATATGGATCGATGAAGAGAAACAGAAAAACTCACTGCTACAGGATCTTGGAGAGGTGAGTAAGTCATTGCAAGATCGTAAAAATCATTACCTTGCATCTGACTGGTTGTTTCAAGATCAGTGTAGACAGTGAACAGCTCTGTTGATAAAGAACCGAGGTACATGTACTAGCTCTTTATGTTAGTGAAGTAGACAGGCTAAATAAAACCACTGACATGAACATGCAAGTGATAAATGAAACATGAGGGACTTTGCATTAGTTGATAATTATGTGATATTTAAAAATAACAATGTATGTGGTATGTACCTGCACACAGGCTAGTGTCTGACTTGCATAGACAGTCCTTGATTTGAACACTTTTGTATTCTTAGAAGCAGTAATTGATACAAGCACTGAGCTTAGGGTATGTATGTTTGATCGCAAGTTCAGTCACGGAAATGACCCTGTTTCGCTAAAGTGAAGTTTTGTGTCTGCAGCCATACTGTTTAGCTAGATAGCACCTAGATCGTCAGACAAATGCTTTAAAAGTAGCGTGCTTTAAAATATCTTGGAATTAACATGCTGGTAACACCACTCACAGATGCTGATTTAAAATGTGACTGCTTTTAAATGCACTTGTTCACATTCAGTTAATTTGCGAATGTATAACTGTTTTTGTAGTAGCTTCCATGCAAAACAGCTTTTACTACATAGTGGGTCAGCCATTTCCATTTCAAAAAGCACAAACAGTGTGGAAAGGTAGTTGTGTTAAGGAAAGTATTGGTTAAAACGAAACAAGTTTTATGGAAGCTGTTCAACAGATCCTATATTTTTGAAGATAATTAAATTTTTGTGTATTTACATTAGTTTCATACTGACTTTTATGATAAAATGTTTACACAGTGCGTGATTACAGAAGTGGTGTTTCTAGGCAGCATCTGTCAGCTTGGGACATGTCAGCATGAACTGTGCTATCCGTTTCTGCATATATATATATATATATATATACATGTGTCTATGTATGTGTCTCCTGTTTTCTTGGCCTCAAATTATGATGCATTCACTACTGGTCAGTTCCTGTTGAGTGGTGATGCAGAAATGAGAAATAGTGCTGTATTTCTATATATTCAGATGCTACAGGAGCATTGAGGGCAGTGTTTTATCAATAATTGAGGTACCAGGCAGGCACGTTACCTCCACTTGGACCCGGAGTTCTGTTCTGACTACACCTTGATTCTTGTAAATAATTAATATGAAATTGTGGTTCCCACTCCCACTCCCCTCCCCTTCCCCCGGAAATATTAACTATTCATAATACATGTACTGGTGAAAATGTGACTGGCCAGTGGGCCATTCTGGCGGTGTACTATTTCAGCTTTGGCCTGATTGGGAGGCTCAGCAAATCACTTGGATCACACTGGCGGCTCGCACAGCTGAACATTACACAAACAGCCTGGATACCTTGATTGAGTACAGAGGTCACTGATCTGTTCACTTCTGCCCCCTCTTGCCTGTTCTGCTTGCCCTTACAGCCTGACGCTGCCATTGTATCATTCCTTGTTTGGCTCCAGCTGCTACTTACAATCAGGGACAGTTCTTGGAGACATAAAATGAAAATAACTCCCTTAAAACTCTGCATAACTTTCCGCATAGTTTTAATAGAACCAGCTGGCATGCTGTGTGTGCCTGTGTGCGACACTGTATCCAATGTCCTCCTACTTTTCATGTGCTCTAAAGTGCATAATCATCTTGTACAAGCAATCTGTTTGGGTAGTTAAATCCATGCTTCACACACAAAGCAACAGAAAGTTGAAGTGTACCAGCAATCTGGTACTTAACCTTTAAAGTACGTACATATACATGTAGAATACATTGTGACATAAAAACGAAACTCTTAGAGATATCCGTGTCACACATCTGTCATGAAGGGGGGGGGGGGGGGGGTGGGGGGGGGGTCATAGAGATTGAACTGGCCATAACAATTACACAGTGGTATGTGGATTCTTCCAAGGGTACATAGTGTTATTCACGCAGACACCAAGTGAAAATGAGTGTATAAATAGAATGTGTGCTTTTACAGAAGATACCAGAAAATGGATCTCATTACATAACAATCATCATGTGACTTCTGTGAAATAGTCAAAGAAACAAAATCCGATCTCATGCAAAGCCTTCTTACACTGACAATTGGAGTTCAGTAGACAAGTCGTCTTAACACACTACAAGCAAAACAAACTGTCCAGCATATCATAGCATGTGCATTATAGCAGAAAGTGTGCCCTCACAGCCTGCCAACAGAACTTCACATACTAAGAAAATTTCTTAAAATCTGTGTGGCATCTATTTGGGAAATAAGGTCAGCATGAAAACAGACAATCTCTACAGGCGCGTCTTTGAGATTTGCAGCAGCTGAGTGCACAAGAAACCATTCTTTTGTCTGGTCCATCCACATGCAAAGGCTTCATTAACCTTATCCAAGTTCCAGCTGATTAAATATGTTGTAATTTTGCTGTTTTATTCTTATTCTTTGGGTATAATTTACAAGATGCTTTCACTTTGGTTTGTTTGGGAATGCATTGTTTGAAGCGTTTTTTTTTGTTGTTGTTGTTGTTGGGTTTGATTGAAGAATGTTTGCTTTTTTGTTTTCTATAATTTGTTTCTGTTTGCAAAGTGATGTGATATATATCATTTTGGTACAAAAGTAAAGGGATGCCTACGAACTTGGTATGTGCAGAAACCATTTTGAGGCAGGCTTACCCAATTCCAAGTACTTGCCTTTCTTCCACTCTACTCTCAAATGTCTCCTTCAGCTAGTTCCATCTGTAACCTTACAGTTCTTCAACACTTCAATCAGTTAGTTTTGTTTTTGCAAGCTATCAGTGATTTGCTGGTAAGAGATAGGTAGTGTGTTTGGGTGGACAGAACTGTGCTAAACTCTCTCCCCAGGTGTGGCTCATCTAGATTGGATAAACAGATCATTTTAAAAATTCTGTAGCCTCAAATTGAATTTTACTATTACAGTATTAAACTTAAGCAAACTTACAGAATTCCTGTAGACATGCTGTGGACATGGTCTTTACTAATTAATGCTCCAACTATATTGTCTTTGGCTGTGTGCCTCCTGGCTCTCCCTTTGCATGACCAACATGTCTAGCAACCATTTCACACTAATCCACTACAGTCAGTTGTCACTGACTGATCTTTAAACATTCTGGTCACTACAGCCCTTTAATAGCATTTACAGCACACAATTTGACATATCTCAGTCAAAATTCTGTAATCAGTCATTTATGTATACATGCATGTAGTTCACTGTGGATATGAGAAATTAACAAATTTTGGATGGTGCCATGGACATGCATGACATGTATACGAGTGGCCAAGCTGCAGATTGCAGGCAGATGTCAAGTGTACAGAGTTTCAGGTGGTCAGCATACTGGTTAGATTCCTGGACACTGTAGGTAAAAACGTGTTTCTCTTTCCCACAACAGACAGGTGTTGGAAATATGAATGTACACGTGATGTGTTGTGAAGCGAGAGCAGAGGCTGACGGGAGTAAGTGAGACGTTGGGTATGTGTGTTTTGACAGCTGAGCGCTGACTCCAGTCGTTTATGCCAGGAGATGGGTGGCAGTTGCCAGCACATGATAACGCTCTATACCCAGCGCCTGACGCAGCTTGACCGTCATACAGGTGACACAGCACCTCACTGCTGTTTTGTCTATCAGTGACAGTAGTCCACAGCAGCAACTGCTGTTTTACTTCCTTGTATCATTTCCGTTTTGTTTTCAGTCCATTTTGGTTATGCTGTATGTATCATTGCAAAACACTTTGTATATCAATATCTTTTAGCTGTGAGCTGTTACCAGACCGCGGCCTCTGTCATTACTTCTGATATAAATGTAGCAGTACATAACTTGGAAGTTTTCCCATACTTGATTTGGTTGGTTAACTTCAGACTTTTTGACAATGGAATCAGCTTTTAAAAACGCTTGAAATAATTTTAAAAAAAATTAATTAGGGAAAGCTCTGTTGAGTTGAACGCAGATCTTAGCAGTAGATTTAGTGTGCATAAGTACAGTAGGTGCGTGCGTGTGCATGCGCTTTAAGTTTGAGATTAAGAATACTCTATTTTATACATTTTCTTAGTTGTTCTTATGGAACAATACCTGAGTCTGTTCAACAATGCTGTGTGCAGCTTTTAGATAATTGAGTCTAGCTTCTAATAGCTGAAACTATGCCAACTGAGAATCAGTACTGATCCCCCCCCCCCCCCCCCCCCCCAAGATAGCACTGAAATTAACTCAGTCAAGTCTTTGTTGATCAGTATTTGAGAAATACTGCATAAGTGTCTTGAAGATACCCTGAACTGATCTTCCCACACAAATACCCCTCATGCATGCTTACAGAAATGAGATGAGGCTTTTCATTTAGCACATTCTGGCGCATGTGCCTTTGACCCTCTCACTGAACACCACTATTGTGTTAATATTTATGACAATTATTCCTTTATCATCTAACTTTATTAAAAATATCTCAGGAATAATTGGCATTACATGTATTAGGTTCATTTCAGTGTTTGTGTTTCTTTTCCCTTCTGAATCATGAGTTTAATGTTACAATTTTTGTGAAGCACAGTTCTATTTTTCTTGAATATTAATATATTCAGTTAAAACTCATTTCACCTGCAATGAAAATGAATTGCTGTGTTCCTGATTATACATATATGTGCATTTGTGCATGTTTTGTCAAGTGGTGGTTAATTTGCAAGCATCGTGATTTTTGCTCCAGAAGAGTGAAGAGATGTGTGCATGTGCTCAGGGATTTGCATGTACAGGAATTATTTTGACTGGTTTCTGTAAATACATATACTCAGAATTTTGATCTCTCTCTCTGTCTCTCTCTCTGTCTCTCTCTCTGTCCCTCTCTCTCTCCCTCTCTCTCTCTCACATACACACACACACACAGGTTCACATTTTTCCCAGATATTTAACTTCTGGAATTATCCCTAGTTTATGACAAAGCTGAAATGTAAAAGCTTAGCAGAAACATAATAACATTTTTATTTTTAGAGTAATGTGAGTAATCTTTACAGTAATGTGTTATCTCCACACCTTTATGAGTGTGCACACATTTGTCATTACCTCCAGTTTTCCTTTGACACCTGTATAACTCTTCTTTAGCTGTATGTGGAATACCGGTAGGTACTGTGAGGAGACATGGCAGATTAGTGCACAACATCTGATTACAGCTGATACCCTGCAGTTAGGGGCGTTTTGTCAGTTATGGTGTACATGTACTTGGAAGTGCCAGAGTGTGAGGATGTATTTGATGTGAAGAGTTTTTGATGTCCGTCTTGTTTTGACAGGCCCAAGTTTTAAACGTAGTGTGGACAAGGACAAACCGGACTTGGAGTTTATTCCAGTCAACCTACACCTTCAGCGTGTGGCAGTCTTCACAGAATCCCATTCTGCTGGTCTGTTGCATACATCCCTTGCCACGTGTATCAAGCACTCTGTGTGTGTGTGTGTGTGTGTGTGTGTGTGTGTGTCTGTGTGTCTGTGTGTGTGTGTCTGTGTGAAGCGTAGGTGCATGCAGTACTTCTGATAAATTTTCTGTAGTGTTAAAACACACATGCTGCACCAGATGTGGAAATACAGCTCCCTGTGGCAATTTTGGTATTTGTGTTGGTGTAAACAGGTCAGGTGTATGATACAGTGACGGCTGGGGCAGCTGCAGGATTCACCAAGAAGTTCAAAAATGGGGGATTACGCCGGGTCTTGCAGCAACAACGTACAGCACACACAGCAGAAAGTACGCTTGGATCACGAACTAAGCTACAGCGTGCTTGCTCCCTACGCAATGAGGTGACAGACCTGCGCCAGGTCATAAACACACAGTGCACACAGTTGCTTGAAGCGAGTGAGACTGGATCCTTACAACAGCTGCAGGCAGTCATGAAGGAGCTGGCTGAGCAGGTATTGTGATGATAATTTGATGTGTGAACTATTTGTGATGCCGCATGCAAAAGATGGCTGAAGTGTCAAAATATCACTTTTTGCGTTATTAGTTTTGTTGAGACATTCAAACTATGCCTTTCTCGGTATAAAAAAAAGAATAGTTTTAAGTTTGATAGTCGTTGAGCTATAATTTTTTCAAGCTGGTAGGGACAGTGGTCAGTCTGTGTACCTGGTGACCATTTGACGGGTCTAGTTCAAAACAGTGCGCACCAACTTTAGCCCTGTTTCCACACGCAGCATCACATTTGTGAACATCAGTCTCAAGGCCTTGTTCGGTGTGCAGAGTAGTTGTGAACATCAGTCTCAAGGCCTTGTTCGGTGTGCAGAGTAGTTGTGAATATCAGTCTCAAGGCCAGGCCTTGTTCAGTGTGCAGAGTAGTTGTGAACATCAGTCTCAAGGCCTTGTTCGGTGTGCAGAGTAGTTGTGAACATCAGTCTCAAGGCCTTGTTCGGTGTGCAGAGTAGTTGTGAACATCAGTCTCAAGGCCTTGTTCGGTGTGCAGAGTAGTTGTGAACATCAGTCTCAAGGCCTTGTTCGGTGTGCAGAGTAGTTGTGAACATCAGTCTCAAGGCCTTGTTCGGTGTGCAGAGTAGTTGTGAACATCAGTCTCAAGGCCTTGTTCGGTGTGCAGAGTAGTTGTGAACATCAGTCTCAAGGCCTTGTTCGGTGTGCAGAGTAGTTGTGAACATCAGTCTCAAGGCCTTGTTCAGTGTGCAGAGTAGTTGTGAACATCAGTCTCAAGGCCTTGTTCAGTGTGCAGAGTAGTTGTGAACATCAGTCCAGGGTTGCACATTTAAGTCGGTCCCAGGACACTGACCTATAAAAATTTCAAATGTCCTATTTTTCCCACCTCAAGCGGACATTTGTCCTATTAAAATTGTTATTGCCACTAAGTGGCCAGGACACTGTGTCCTATCACTTTGCTGTTTCCAGGACACTTTGTCCTATAGAAGCTGTGGAAAATGTGCAACCCTGTCAGTCTCAAGGCCTTGTTCAGTGTGCAGAGTAGTTGTGAACATCAGTCTCAAGGCCTTGTTCAGTGTGCAGAGTAGTTGTGAATATCAGTCAATGGCAGTCTTAGTACCCATAGTTACAAATACATTTGTGTGAAGTGCAGAAGAGCGCACCTTTGTTATCTACAAGCAAGCCAGTCCATCTGATTTCTTTACCAACAGCTTGCTTGTGCTCTGGTTTCATTAATGTCATGACTGTTGTGCAGGCCCGCGAGTTGGTGCGGCTGTGCGAGGATTCGGTGTTATGTGATGCAGCTGATGGCTACCTGCAGGCCAAGCGGCAGGCCAGCACTGACGGTCAGGAGGAGACAGCATCTTTACGCTCAATACACCAGCAGTCGCCAGACAAAAACCGACGCTGGTCAGGCAGTAACCTTGTCAAAAGCCCCACTACAGAGCCCTGGGTATGTGTACAGTGCTGTATTCCGTTTGTGCACAGATGTGTATGGTTAGATGCCAGGACCATGAAGATTGATGTTGTTTTTCTCCATGTTTTAGTTTTTGATGATTGTTGGTTTGATGACTATTACCAGTCATACAAAATGAGTTGGTTCCGAATTTTCCGCTTTTCAAGGGATCTCCAGTTTTTAAAAAATAGTTAACTTCCTTAAGAATTTTCCATTATCTTTGACTCTTTGTCCAGGAGGTGACAAGACTGAACCTGGAGGCGGCTGTGGTGTGCCTGATGTCCATGGTAAATGGCCTGACAAGCCACGACCAACCAGCAGATCCTCAACTTTGGAGTCAGGAACTTGGGGATGGGGTGGTCAAGCTGCAGCATTTTGTTGATGTTGTGTCAGCCAAGGTTTCACTCTTCCTTACCTTTCTAACAATGATGGCAAGTTTTGAGTTTTGTTCCCACTGTTTCTAGGAAACTGGTTGTACTTCAGCGATTTGTGGTTCTGCGTGTTTGCAGAAAACAGAGAAATGTTTTGGTCACAGAGAGAGAGATGCACACATGATCTGTTAAAATTTTGACATCTTATGTGTCTTTGTATCTCTATAGTAATTATGTTTTGTGGTAAAAGTCTTCTTAAATTCTGTTGATAATCTTAACCTGCAGCTTTGCATTATTTTATACATGGCGTACATCTGCTATGTTCCCTTATGGTAGCAGTAGTCGTGATATGCTGTTAACAAACTGTTAGGGGAATCAGACAGGATTTTGCTTTTGTGTGTGTAGTATGTTGCCTATATATACATAATGTATCTCTGTTATGTACTAAATGTTTTTCATGAGGTAATTTATTTTTTCAATTACTTGATTTTGCAGGAAAACAAAGACCAAATTCAAAAAATGCATGAAATCAAATATCGACGAGACATTGTCAATTCTCACATGGTTGGTATCTTACTGATTAATTTCCTTTTTTTTTTTCTTTTTTTTTTGTTCAGGTATAATGTTTTCATCAAATAAAATTTATATTGCTAATTTACCTGTCCTTTGGCCTGTTACTCAAACATAGCTTTCCATGTTATCTATCAAAATTGAAGTAATGTGATCTTAATTGACAGTAATTAAATTCTGAGTATTTGACCAAAAGAAATTCATTTAATGATATTTTAGTTCATACTACAGTACAGCAATGCCTCTGCAGTCAGCATTAGCCGTTGTGGCTTGTATGTCCTCAGATCACCACCATGGTGGCCAGTGTGTGTGCACTGGTGGAGTCCCCAGAACTGATGGCCAATGGCCTGCTACATAGACTGTGTCACTGTGGACTGCTGGTGCAGGCAGAGGGTCTACTGAGTTGTGCAGGTGATGAATTGGGCATGCTGGAGGACATGTCAGTGGCAGTGGAGGATCTGAATTTTGTGAAGCTGCAGTTTGTTCCCACGGACAGTGATGATCAGGCTCTCGATCCCACTGTTACTATGGGCAGGTCAGCAGCATGTTTCTTCTATCTCTCTCTCTCTCTATATACACTCACACATAAATCAGTACTGCATGTTTGTCAGACCTGCCTGTACAATTTTTGTATAGTTTCTTAAGAAACTGGACTCAGACTAGAGAACTACGATCATGTCATATCATAGAACTTAAGATCTTACACTTAATATTACATTACTACATGTATTACTTAGAAGCATCTTGCTTACTTTGGGTCTGGTTCTCTGTTAACAGCCACATCAAAGAAGGACTCTACCCAGACTTCAGCAGGCAAGCTCGCTCTCTCTCTCTTTTCACATGTATGCATGTTGTAGAAATCAGCTGGTGTGTGTAGGTCTTAAGCAATCACATGGAGATTGTCATAGAATCAATTCCCATTTTGTGTCAGCTTCTGAATTGCACTTTACTGAATGTGCATGGGCGTGTGTGTGTGTGTGTGTGTGTGTGTGTGTGTGTGTGTGTGTGTGCGCGTGTGTGTGTGCGGTTTGTTTGAGAGGCATGTGGCACAAGATAAATGTCAACATATCTAACTGAAGTACACATACTGTCGTTTGCAGGCACACACTGTGTGTTCAGATTCCTGTACAGCCTGAAGTGTTCCAGAGGCTACCAGCAGAGCTGCAGTCAGGGAAACTGGTCAAAGTCTGCCCAGTTTTCTTCAACATTGGCATCAATGAAGAAGCCACGTATGCAGAAAAGTAAGGGGGCATGTGTGCTGGTTTGTTGCATCAGTTTTGAAAATGAAGTCATTTACAATGTGAGAATTTGAGCCATGAGTCAGGTCAGTACAACTTGCGATACTTGTTTTCCTGTATTTCAGTCAGATTTGAGACATAGCCAAGCACTGTCTTACAGCTGTTCAACAAAATTCAGCAACAGTGTTGAATGGTGGCTAGGGTGCAAGAAGTGAACTAATGGTACAGCATTTTATGTTGACTGGTGTTTCAGTGTTCAAGTGATGTGTTTAATGTGTATGTGTGTGTTGGGGGGGGGGGGGGGCACAAACGATGACTGCAGTCATGTTTTGCTGATTATGACTTATTCAGTGTATGACTTCATATTCAGTGTAGATTTTGTGGTATTTTCAGTAGCTGAATACTGAGGGGTAAATGTGTTACAAAATAGACAGGTTAGCGTCAGCTGTCTTAACCATTTATGCATAGCTTGGATGTGCATTGTGGCTGTTTTCCAGTGTCTGTTGTTTTCCTGTAAACAGACAAATCAGCAGTAAAATACATGTAATATTGTTTCTAAATGTTCTGCTTGTTGCAGAAAACATGAGTATAATCAGTGTGCAGCACTCCCGCCGAACTAAATTTAAATACATGCAGGCATAATTAATTACGAATATTTCAGTGAGGCCACTGGTGTACAACCTCAACAGCCCAAACTTTCGTAGGAATTTAGTTAAGAGGCACATTGTTTTGGGGCAAAAGCAATTTACCTTTCAGGGATGAATACAGTATTTTCAGCTCAGTTCAGTTTAATGTTTATTTGTATCTGTATTTTTTCAACAGGTTTGGGAGCACAGCACTTCAAGACCGTATCAATGCAGAAAGTTACGGAAATCTCTGTACATACTACGAGGAAGTGAACAAACTTGGGCAGGACACAGGTGATTCCACAATTGCACTCCTAACGTATTTGAATGTACAGTGTACCCACAAACCCTGTATTTCTTACAAACCATGACATATTCCCTTTGTTTCATAATTGATTAATGTTGATGAGTTCACTTAGAACAGCAAACTTACAACTTGTTCAAAGTGCATTGTCTGTTACGTATGCTACTGCTGTCATTAAAAATGCAAACCAGCTTGAAGAGCACTTGTGTGTGAACAGTGGAAAAGGCTGGTGGCCCTGGCACTGTCAGTCACCTGATGAAAATGTTACACACAAATGTGATGACTAAGAAGAGCAAGAATGTGGAGGTTCTGCATCTAGCTGCAGAGGTGAGTTTCAACTTGTTGCATATATGGCATTAATGCCAACATGGTGTACATGCACCTCTGTAATTTTCGCACAACTACTTGAAGTCTGACTTGTCTTGTTTTTGACTGCAGTTGTGGGGTCATTGCCTTATGTGTAGTGTCTGAATAATATCACTGTGTCACAAGATTTGTTTAAAAATGTTGTTTATGCTGTTTATGTACTTACATACTGTTGAAAGCATGCATGTGTTCTGTTTGTATCTGTCCTGTCTTGTGATGTCCAACAGATATGTCGCAAGTTGGGTGGACTGCGTCTGACAGCATGCAAAAGTGGCAAGGATCGCACATCCATGTCTGTCACCCTGGAGATGATTCAGAACCTTCAGCGACACCATAACCTGGCTCCTCATGTCTTCTGGCAAGCCCTGGACTGTGTTCGCAGGTACCTGAAAAATCTGTGCCTGCAGATACAGTACAGTGTACATATATTTATGATGGGGAAAACAGGGACAAACAAAACAACAACAACAATCTTGTAGAAAAGACAAAGCAGGCTTCACAAAGTTTTTCCTGCATTTACTAATTCCTTGTGGTGGATGAACTGTCTTCATGATTCTGGGAAGCTGCTTCATGTGTCTGGAGCATGTTTCAAGTGGTGGCTTGACCACATTAACCTTTCTACCATGCTGTGCCAGCTTTTGCTTTACATGTAGACACCACTTCTGTTAGTAATCATTCCTTTGACATACATGTTTCAACTGGTTCCATCTTAAAAGTAGCTGAGGTTATTTCATGAGTAAACACACTTTAAATTTTTTTGTTTTTGTTTTGTTTCTGACAGTGTTGGCTGCCGACGAGAAAACACATACAAGAACACTGGTGTAAGGAAGTATGCCTTCAACCGATTCCAGATGCTGTACATTCCAAAGCTCTATCGTGCTCCTGGCGGCACATACGGCAATATCATGACTTGAAGCAGACTTGCAGTGTTTGATGATATTCCATGGTTTGTAGATAACTGATATTCCATGGTTTGTAGTTCCTCGGTGACACTTGCCTGTACTGTTGTTACAGATGATAACTAGCTTGAGAAGTCCCACCAGTTTTAACTCTTCTGCCACCTACCATTATTAATATTCACAGTCTGTGTAATTTTTTTTCTTTTTTTAATTTATTGATATCACCTAAAAAATCCAAGGCGATCACCATTCTTTACGACATGATTGTTTGCACCATTGCTTACTTGTGGACAGGCTTCGTATTCGATTTCACAGAGTCCTTCCTGCTGGATTACAAATTTTCATCACTGACATCCACCTGATCAAGTCTGTGTGAAACACAATAGCGATACCAATGACATTGATGGGTGGGGAGAAGGCTGTGTGTGTTCCTGTTCATTGTGTGTCAATGTACATTGTATTTTCCAAGGTCTGTGAGCTCCCACGGGAGGTAAAGCATCCTTTAAATACTCATTATTACATTAGTATTATTGTGCACACACCAAATTGTGCATAGCTGAGGTCGATGTTTGTAAAAATTAATTTCTTTTTTTGTCATAAATGTAATGCTTGATTTTTGTAGTTTTGCTATTCACAAAGGTACATTCAAGTGCCTGTGTATGTATTTTAGCATAATTTAGTCGGTACTTCTGGGCTAACATCAACTTCACGAGTTTTAAGTAAAAAACATATTCTTTCATGTTCAGTGGACGGCAGTACTTTTAGAAATCTGATTTAGAAGTGTCCAGTGTTGTGAATAGCGGCACATCATTTTCACCCATGGTAAAACTTGTTTTGGAATACTCTGTTTATTTCCATTCAAATTTCTCAGTGACAGTACTGACAATCTGACAACCTGTCAGTCGTAATTAAATCTGAGCCTTTGACGAATGAACGTCTTTTGTTGTTTGTCTTTTGTGCATGGGGGGAAAGGGGACTATATTTGTACAGTGGAGGGAATTTTGTGTGGAGTTTAACTTGGGATTGCCACTATGCCCTGGTACTGTGGATGAGAGGAACTGACAGTCATCTTTGTACTGCTGCAGTTGTTTTGCCCACTCTCTAATCACAAATTTCCACCTGAAATGCTGGCACATTATCCCAGGGAGAGGCAGCTCTAAAAACTTGATACAGAATTAGAAAGCAGACATCTGCTTGCAGTGCTGGTCCATTTCTAGCATCAACCATATAGTGCGCAAATCATGCATATCCTCGGGCTATGTTCACCGCGTGACATTGTGGTGGCAAACTTTCAAGCCCATATGAAGACATCCATGTTCATGTTTTACCAGATAACTGCAGGGATGGATGTGTTAACTTAAAGGACGGTCACTTTCATCACTCGCCCATTCCAAAGCCAGAGTCTAGTTTTTATCCTAGTGTTTAACCCAACTTGTAGACTTGTACTGACTACTACACAAGGTCACAGGAAGAATTACTTTGCCAGCTTTTTCCGTACGAACGAAAGACACCACTGATTTTTGTTTGTGTTTATTTTTCACTAACAGAACATCAAGTTACAGCTGTACATGAATCCAAATGCATGGACATCAACATGAAATTACTTTTTCCAACAGACTGTACACAACAGGAATGGTAAATTTACATTTATCTGCATGTCCACTTCCCTCAAAGGCAAAACAATAAAATTCCCATATTTAGCCAATGTGATCTCTCTGACTGTTCCACCACCTTTCCCACCCTTTGCTATGTTAAAACACTTTATAAGTTAAGGGAAGTTATGAAACCAAGTTTGTTAAGACATTTTGTGTTCAAGAAAGGAGTGACCAACTTTTCAACTGAAGACAAACCCAGCAGCACAAATGTCATGACTCGAATTTTAAATTAAAAAAATACTAACCTCAAAGAAGTGGTCAAGAAATGAGTATTAGGCTCCTTAATATCTTGGAAACTACTGTAAGTGATCACAAATGAAGTGAACTGTGCAAGTACCATGCTTTTGAACATTTCAACACTCACAGCTGAAACTTCCAGTAAGCAAGTCAATATCTGTTCATGCTACAACATACATGTATGTGAAACACTAAGGACAGTTTAGCGTATGATTTTGAATACCCCTGAGAATTTGTTTTCCACAACAAAATATTTCAGGACAAACAAGTCCCACAACAAAATAGTTCAACACACGCAAGTCAACACTTCAACTGAATACACATTACAAATGATATGCACAACAGCAATACACAGCATACCTAAAAACAGGCTAGCCAGCCAGCAGTAATTTTCCATGTTTCTGTGCGCATAGAAAAAAGTATGTATGCAAGACCATTACAGGAAACTAACTGAACTGTAATAAGGCCTCAAAACTACACTACTGTAGCAGAAGTACATGTACACTGTACTATTATTAGCTACAGACTGCTTTTGTTGCTGTGTGCGGCACCTAGTAAATCCATCATTAAGTTCAGTAATCATGCCATTTCCTGGACCTACTTTTCATTCAAGAAGTTGGACTTACAAACTCTATCAGAGAAACTGTACTTTTACCATTATGCACAAACAAAACAAATGGGTACATATATGAAGGCGCAAGTCCTGCAGACACAGAAAAACAAACTACTAAAGATGCATCATGCCCTCAATATCGCATCAACACAATTTAATTTCACTTCAGAACTAAAAATACATATAACAACAAGACGCCCTACATGCAACACAGCATCACTGGAAATGTAAGGTACCCAAACAACTGCCCCTGTCCCAACCCCAAACTGCAAACTACTAAGTACATACAGGTGATAATAAATATGAATCCTTATGGCTTTCAAAACTGAGGGTCACTTTTGTAATAAGGAACACCACTTCGGTGCTCTCATTTCTATCTGTATTAAGTAGAACTGACTACTGAGTAGAATTAACTTGCAAGAGATCATGCTTGACCAGTTAAACGCACAAAACCAAAGCACAGACTGCCTGGTACATGTATAACAATGACTATACCCCACCATTTCTGCTCCATATACGGGTCATGTAACAGTACTACATACAAGTACGGTATGATCAGTTCTCACCAGAACACCCACCTTTTCTCAACAACTAATGAAATGATATAAAACTAGACATGTCACCATACAACCTGGGATGAAATCACTTTATGTATAAAACCACAAGGCACACTAACAGTGACACTGATTTTTCAAACAACAAAGAGGACAAGTCAAACAACAGCACTCTCATTATTATCAAGGTATTTCCAGCATGCCATACTGTCTGCATGAGACAACCAAACTCTTTCCATCCCTTCCTACACCCCGCTTTCATAATGACGTGAAAAAGCGATGGTAAACAACAAATGCCACCCCAGAAAATATGGGCCCAACAATATGACATGGAAAACTTCCCCTCACGTAACAACTTGCAAATGTGTCAGACTATCATGTGGAAGTTCCCCCTTCGTATTTGCTGAGGCGATGCTTAAGCTTCACATTCTCCTTGCGCAGTTTATCCATCTCTTCCCTCAGAGTACCGTTTTCTCTCTCAAGATAGGCAGCTCTTATGGCAATCTGATTTTCCTTCACTCGGCGAGCATCCCGTGATCGCTTGGCTGCGTAGTTGTTCTTTTTGCGTCGAGCCCAGTACTTGTCATCCTTCATCTCTTCTGGCACAAAGACCTGACGGACAGACCCACAGCATTGACCTTGGGTGCTGATTTCTAATGTACATCTTAAAATGATCACTGTAATCAGAAGTTAAACAGCAACAAGATTTTGCAAAATGCCCCAAACAGCACCACCTCACTTAACACCATCCTGGAAGTCACTTCTGCGTAACACGCAGGTCTTCACTTAGTCTCTCACTTACAAGCACTGAAGCAGAGGGATCTGAGAAAAGACTATAAAGATAGCAAACTCAAGGCAAGAAGTAAAACTGAAACAAAATGTCAAGACGTTGGCGGGTGGGATAAAGAACTAAAGCTCAGAAACCAACCTTCCTGGATTTTTTAATCATGGGCTGTGGCTTCAGTTCTTCCTCTGTGAATTGACACCTGGTTGGATCAAACATGTTCTGACCTACAACAGAGAGAAATTCATGTGTGCAGATTGCAATGAGGCAACATTCAACTTCAAGCATGCAACTGATCCTGATCACTGTTATCAGCAATGTTTCCAGCCAAGTAGCCCAGAACGGAAAGTCAACTCCACAACGCTTCAACAATCTTACGTCCTTGGGAAATAACCACAGACCTAAAAAAAGAAAGACCCACCGCCGCACGCTGCCACTGCTGCTTGCAAGTGTCGCTATCGCGGCCATCTTGTGAATACCAGAACTCAGATGCACTGTGTACAGGACGCCTCGTTCGAAATACAAAGTTCTTTAGAAAGACGTCATCAGAAATGTGACGTAAGATAAAGCGGACCAATGCTATGCGCGCTATGTAAACAGCTGATAGCGTCTGGCACTTCCAGGTACTCGCAACATGGCGCGCGGCGGCGTCACACTTCCAGCACCGCAGGGGGTCTATCTTTTTTAGGTCTGTGGAAATAACACAGCAAGATTTGTAAAGGGTCAGCTAGCATGATGAGTAGAAAGAAGAAAAGATTTCACCAACAGCAAAAATAAAAATCCACCCCCCTTTTCAGGAGATACCATCACATGCTAAGATGAGTGTGGTGTGTAGGCGTTTTTTTGTGTTTTTGTTTAGGCGGGGTTTTTTTGTTGGTTTTTTTTTTTTTTTTTTTGGGGGGGGGGGGGGGGGGGGGGAAGAAAGCGCGTCTAAATTCTTATACATGCAGCATGCACATTGCAATTCCTCATCCACCCCAATGAGATGACTACAACTTGAGCACACACTGGCGACTCAACCATACCTGGAATAGAAGCAAGGGCAAGGTCTTGCTCCGTGAGCGTGAACTCAACTTGGACAGGCACAGGGCTCACAGGTGGCGTGGATCCTGTGGACACAGCACTGGGTGACTGCGTTCGAGGCAGATCTGCAAACAAAACCGCACTGTTAGCTTAAAAGTGCAGTCTTTACAACGATTATTTTCAGCCTGCTTTCTTTCCAAGTGCATGACGATGAGTAGCAGTGTCAAAGACGGTCTGAAATATTCTAATATTTTCACACGAAACCAAATTTATACATTGTACGTCATCTACTGTTCTTAAGGCATGCTCAGAGTGCACCTTTCTTTTTCTACGTATCCCCCATATTATATTCCCCCCAACTGAAATGGCAGTTAGTTCTTTGTACAATTCTTAGTGCCCTGAAGTCTCCTGAGGCACCCTTGTAGCTGTACTAGTTGCTGTGTATACTGATACACAGAACCATAATATTAATGCTCACCTTGTGGTTTCGGCAATTCCTCCACTCTCTCTACCTTGGGAGCACAGGCAGGTTTGGGGGCAATAGAAGTTACAGGAGGCACTGTGACAGTCAGGACTTTCTGAGGCGGCACACCCCGCGGACTCTGTGGTGGGCTGGCATTCTTAGAAGTACACAACTGCTCAGCAGGGGATGTTGGTGGGGACGATGGCAGCTGATCCAGATCTTGTGGTTCCACAACTGGGATACCATTCTCACAAAGGAACTCATCCAAATCCATGTACTCCAGGTTGAAGTCACCAATGTCATATGTCTTGTCCCATAGCTGGGGTCCCAGAAATGCTGAACTGAAGTCAACATCATGCCCACTGCTGCTCTTCTTGTCCTTGAGGTTGTTACCTAAAATGATACATGTACCATAGGACACTACAAGAACCACAAAGGAACAAGGACGCGAAGCACGCGGAAAGCCACAGTGAAAGTAGGCAACAACTTTTTAAGTACTGCAATTAAATTTTGAAAGAGTGTTTTGTGTATGGCAAAAACCATGTCAAAAGGGTGCTATACTGGAAGACATTTTTTTGTTTTCTAAGTTCAGTGGGTGGGGTAGAAGTGTAACGTCCTTTTCCACCACATAAGGGTGATATATCAATGACGGGCAACAAGAAATAGGCCAGCACAAATATTTTACCTCAGCCAGGATTCTAACTCGCAAACCAAGCACTGAGAGTGCAATGTTCTACCTTTCGGCTATCCCAGCTCTCCCTTTTAAGGGGGAAGGTCCAGAAAAGGTTGCAAGAGGTATACTGCATATAAACTGCACAATGTATTGTGTCATTTAGCAAGGCAGATTTCAGAAATACATGTACTGGGGTAGCAGCGTCTCTTTACTGACCTTTTTTATTTTTTACAAAAAAATATTTGTCTACAGAAGTCAGAACAGTGCAGTTGAAGGATTATGCATACATGTACAAACCAGTGACCACTACCACTAGTAGTAGTGCCAGTAAGCGCCTTCCCAACCAGTGTGATAAAAAAAACAAGATGGCCACCAGCCCAAAATGTTGTTTCATTCAGTGACCTGCTGTAGTCACAGCCATAGTCGTGTCATGTATGCAGCCCGCGCGCACACGAACGCAAGCTCTCTCACATCAAGCATGCTGACATAAAGAAAGTACTGGAAACCCTTTACGTGCCTCTATGCACTCGCAAAACCCCAAACGCATGAGGTCGTGTGAGCTCGCCTAGCTGGTTGACGTCACTAACTTTTTGGCGTATGTGAGGTTCTACATGGGTGAATGAATTCTTGTAATAAAGTCGTTCCCCTTTGACAGAGTTACTTCCCGCAGACCTGACTGGCAGACGATTGCTTACTGGTATCGGAGAAGAGACCCACTCTCTCTGACGCACGCACGCACGGCACACACACACATTATGCTTCTGAGTGTCAGTCAGTGGCAAAAACGAAACCCACTACAGAAATTCCCGCTTTCCACGTGTTGTAGAGATCGCGAAAGGATACTGCATTTCGATGCAAAATAATTTCTAGACCATCCCAGAACATGCTGGTGCAGTAACGTCAGTAGATTACGTCACCTTCGAAAGATTTCGAACCTTCCAGTAAGTTGAGGAATGTTCTAGATCTGACCTGTTCAGTATGTAAGCAGCCCTGCACAGCGTTCTGGGTTCTTCTTTCATGAATTTGTTCTCCGTGCATATTCTGTTCATAAAGTGTTGGAGTTCTATTCTGTTGTATCCCGTATCTTCTCTGCGAGTGCACGAAGATGGCGACATAGCAGAAGTAAAATACAACACCACGTCTCCAAACAGAGGAATTCAGAAAGAAAGTGGCGAGACATCCCCAAGAAAAACCAGCATCACATCAATCAAACATGACGCTCTTACTTTACGTCAGTGCGTGTGTGTCTCTTCTTCGATGTTTGTGCGGTGTGTAGCTGGTAGAGGAAATGTGCTTCGAGTACAAAGTTTAGAGTCAACTGACGATAACGGCTGCAGGGAATTTTTCTATTTTTTTTAAATTACTTTTTATGGCACCCCAGACACATTATCTATATATAGTAGGAGCGATTTTGAGATCTAAAATGGGTTCTCCAGCACTTTCATGAGGTACGGTTTACGTCAAAAGTATAATAGCGACTACCTCCAAAATTCACCCTGTTTAGAGTCCGTATTTATGCTATCTTTTTCCAAAAAATGGAGTGATTTAGATATATATATATTACACCTTTAAACTCCAGAAAGCCAACTTTTCTGAAAAGGGGGATAACTTGCAAATCATGTGTGCAATCCTATCTGGATCGGGCCCTCTATTAAAAAATCTTGATTTATTAAGAAACCCAAAATTTGAAATCGATCGGTTCAGTATTTTCGGAGATACAGGCATCTGAACTGGGTTCACATGCAATGTCAACTGAGGTACGGTTTAAGTACGTGATAACTATAACAGTGACTATTTCCTACTAGTCAACCTGTTCAGAATCCGTATGCATGCTATTTATTGCCAAAAAATTGAGTGATTTAAATAAATATTGCGCCTGTGAACGACAGACAACCAAATTGTCTCAAAAGGGCGATAACTCCCAAATCACTTAAGCAATCATCACACGCTCGGTTGCTCCAATGTAACATTTTGATATATTTGGATACCCCAAATTTGATTCCACTCGGTTGAGTATTTTCGGAGAAACAGGCCCGGACACAATTCACACACACACGCACACACATACGAACAGACGGCACTCACTGAGGAGGAGAAGCGCATTCGGCGCACCATACATGTAAGCATCGATGACACACGTTTTCTTACGTCATTGTCAGAGTTATACTTGCAAAATCGTCTCTGCGGGAGATCGGCAGTGACGTGCATTTGTACCACAGATGCTTGCCTATGATCGTGGAAAATTTAGCCCGTCCTATGATGTTGTTTCCATTACTATGGAAACAACATAAAAATGAAAAAGGTTGGGTGGTAATTGTTGGGGGATTAGCCAGGATATATCCTAGTCTACCACCTACAAAATCACTGCACAATACGGAAAGGATTATGTTGTGTGGAAAGGGACTCCTCCCATCCCCTCCCTCAGGCTTCAACACTCGGGTTTCATCAAAATTCAAAAGAATAGAATTCTATGAACGAATCAGTCGTGAATATAGTCATGAACCAACCTACACGGAGAACCCTGAAGAATATGTTTTACAGAATTACAGATCATCATATCTTGCTTAATGGAGCTGCGAGAATCCGGCCTGACATGGGAGGAGGCCAAGACCTGCGCCAGGGACAGAGTGAGGGAGGAGAGCTGTTGAGGCCCTACACTTCTCTAGGAGCCAAAAGGACAAAACTATAGCTTGCTTAATCATTAATGATAATACCCAAATTGTTTTCACAAAAATTGATTTGTTTTCTCTGTAGTTTCCAGTATAATCATGTTACCTGCTGGTCACAGAATGTTTACTACTATTTCCAATTGCAAGATGCCATAACGTGGCTCTGTGAATGCGAAAACGGAACGTTGTTTCATTAATAAGCACTATTCAAGCCTATCAATATTAGCCACTGTCCACTGACGCAAACCGCACTTACGTCACGCTGGCCACATTACTTATGTTGTGATCGCCCATTGAATGGCCTTGACCGAGCCAGGTCACGTTGCAACGAGCGTGATTGTCGAGAGCAGCTCGTGTTATTCAATAAAAATGGGTCACGAGTATAAGTTCCGGCGCCGAACATGACCGGAAAAAAACAACCACCAAAAATCCCAAGCTGTCCGAAGGTATCCAAGCAGTACATGTGTGCTTCACATCCATTTTTCAATGTGCAAGCGGTCGGCAAACAGTATTTATCCACCCTTAGATGAGGGATGTCGATTAAGGCCCACACATGTATGTCACAATTTGTAGGTATCAAAACCTGACGAAATAGCAGCAATCAGAACCAACCTTGATTAAAAGAAGGAGGATGCTGCAAATCTGGGTTCTCAAGAAGAGCCTTCAACGTCATTCCGCCATAGAAGTTCGGGTTTGTTGCCATTTTTCTCACAGTATATTCTGCCCTTCGTCAACTAGATGAGCTCCTACCTGCCCCCGTCTTCGTCTGCAATAACAGCTGTTGTTCGCCAATCGGAGCGCAGTCACGCCGTCACATGGCCTATCACGTGACTAGGCGCACTGTGAGGGGCACAGGGCTAAAAATAAGGCAGCTTAAAATAACAACAGGCTCGGCGCTTCGTGGTCGTGCGCTTCGCATGATGGATTGCCCTGTTTAGCGATTTTGTGTTGTATGCGTGCGCAATAGTGATGGTGTATGCAAACTATCACGGGACGTATTCACACCTGATCCCTTCAATCTAAGACATACCTCTGCTTCAATCAAACATACTGCAAAGTTCTACGCTGCTGTACAGTAAACACAACTGCAAGAACACTGAACTAGAGGCGCAAAGCCTCCGTGGCTCACTTGTGAGATGTGTGAAGATCATTCAAAAGAGTATGTTTGTAAAGCTCATATCATTATCCTGAGATAAGGTGTCTCTGGTGTTCATTGTTCCCAAGAAGGCAGCAAATGACAATATAACGGTTTTCTCAGGACAGCTTGGGTCAAGGTCATGGGTCATTCAAATGAGACCTGTAAGGGAAGAGCTTATCAATTATTACCATGCCAAGTTTGATAGCTCTAGTTTTCGTAGTTTCTGCAAATATGGTAATGTAAAATTTCACATCAGACAGCTGTAATGACCTTGACCGACGCGGTCATTCTAAACGGTATGTTTTGAAAGGCCCTATGGTTGTCTATCAGCATGCCAAGTCAGTTTAGTGCCTCTAGATCTAGCTGCTATTTGTGGATTCTGAGTAAAGGCCAATGTTAAGGTTTACTGCGGACACACAGACGACAGAGAGTGAGCCAAAAATGAGCACGGAGGATGCTGATAACAGTTATGCATGGAAGGTGCTAAGTACATGTTTGCACAAAACAGTACAAACTGGTACACAAATGGCCACACCAGACTGGTAACAAGAGATGTCTCTGCACGGTCACATACAAGTAGAGAGGCAGAAGCCTCTATGTTAGAGTGTGTTCATATTTCTGGCAGATATTATTATCAGTCAGTTATCGTAAAGAAAGTGCACAGTATCAATTAACTGTCAGTGATATTGTACGCTGTCCGCATCATTTGCAGCGAGGGCCTAAGCGTTGTGGATTGGATAGACAGCTCAGCCCTTTTACCATATGATGGCTCAAACACCACAGTGATGTCATACACTGAGTCATACGGTAAAAGGGCCTAATCGTCATGGATTGGATAAACACCTAGACCCTTTTAGCCTATGATGGTAGAGATTGCCAGCACGATTCCACTATTTACAGGTGACTCATTAGCCAATCAGCTGTCAGAATTTCTCCAAATGTTGCAATACATGATGTTACACTGTAACAACTGAACATTCAGATCACTCTCTTCCTTCCTTTCAAATTTCAGTCAAAACTCAGACTGCTACTTAAAATTGTTTTTAATACTGTCTATGATGTTGTACACTTCAGCACATATGAAGACTGCATGGCTGCAACTCATTCCACACATGTATCACATTTTGGCTATTGGTCGCCACTTCGTGGCAATTACGGACATTCACCTTTGGCCAAAACATGCATGCATTTCAATAAAATCTACGTTTGAGCTCATGCTGTCATGAGAGAAAATCAAACTAAGTACACTGTACATTTCAAAGTGGTCAATTCCTGCTGGATTTTCAGTGTGTCCAGCCTAAGCACCAAGAGCGATTGTTTTCTGTCTTCAACACACTGTGTCAAAGTCTGTATACACACATTACACTATACACACAACATCCAACCTTTCTTTGCTCAGTTTTTTTGGGGGAAAAAAAAGAGTTTATTTTTGAACCAGCAAAATACGCTTCAGTCAGGTTTCGATCAAACTAGCTGTCACTGTCACAAACACTTTTGTCTTTTCTCTCTTCTTCCACGTCTTTGAACAAGGCAGAAAGGGAAATAGAGGTCCATGAAACAGACAATTCGCTGCCTGGAAATCATACTGTCTTTAGTGTGAAATGCAGAAAAGTACAGTAGCACTTCTGGGCAACGATTTGTAGACAAGTTTTATTTGTTTCACAGAGGCAGATGGGGTGTGTAAAAGGACCTTTTTGTATAAACTCATATAGAGGTAATGCCAACTATCGTTTTACGAAATTGCAAAACTGCAGTGCCATTTACTGACACATATCTGATACACGTAGAAGTGAAAGAGGCCTTTCTGGGGGGGTTCTATTAAATGTGCTACTTAGCATCGTGTTTCTTGGGATCTTTTCTTGCCCGTTGCTCAGTCATTGCATCCAATTTCTTGTTCAGTTTATGCTGCAGCTGGGCTCGACGTTCAGGTGCTGGATGTTTGTTTGGCACACCACTGCCTTGGTACAGCACACCCTCTTTGACGATCGTTTGGCGAGCATGTGATCGGGCTGCTTCTCCACATCCATGTACTTCAGGCATGAGATGCTGTAAGCAAAACCGGCGGCCACAGTGTACGCAGTTACGACCGAGAGTGTTTGTCAGTGTCTTGCATTTTTTGAAGCTACATTTGCTGTCCAGTTCAGTCACTGCAGCAATAAGAGCATCAAAATCATCGTCTGGAACCTTCTGCAGAGCTGCAGATGTCTGACGCACTTGATCTGATGTGTTTTGTTTGGGTTTCTTATGTCTCTTTTTGTCTGCAGATGGCATTACAGTGGTTGGCACAGGCCTGTGCTGTTGACGTCTGGGGTTTTGTTGACGCTGACAGTGAGCTTCATGCACTTGTTGGTTGGCTGACAAGACATCATGACCGCACAGCTTGCAGGTCACCATTCCATCCTGATTTGGCGAGTCTGCACCAGTTCCCAAATCACCAGACAAATCAGCTGATTGGTCAGCCCTCTCTGTAACTCTTGCCATGTTAGATTCATCAGCACATCTGTGACATGCCAAGGACATGCCTGTCATGCTGCCTGCTATGCTGTCCTCAGGTTCTGCTGCACGTCTTGCATCCTCAGAAACACCGGTAGCATCATGTTCATCAGCTTCACCTTTCATGCCTACAAATACACATACCAATCAATCAAAATCAGTATCAGTGAAATTCAAGTCAAGCAACAGGCTTTTCACAGTGTATTTCACAAAAAGCAGTTTAGTAAATTCTGTCTATATTTCAAAGATGCACACCCACAAAATAGACTTTATATTTCTAATGTCACTTTTCAATTTCAAAGACTGCATGTATAACTTACGATGATTACCTGGTGCAGTGACGTGTGATGACTGTGAGACGGCAACAGGTTTTGAAACCACTATGTGACGATCTTTGTCTTTTCCACTGCTGATGTGGAGCAAACCAAGTTTGTCAGACACCTGCACAGTAACGGGCTATATTAAACTGTTCACTGTTTTAAAACTGTTATATATCTTATACCAGATGTTTGCCAGTGAAGATGTGGATCAGCTATGTTCGCTAAAACAAATAAGAACAAAAACAAACAATGAGCAATTTCTGCTCATCAACAATGGCAATTTGTAAGTGTATCCACTAAAACTGAAAGTATCTAATGTACTTTATCTGTCATCCTAGCATGCTTCTGACACACATGACTGTGCAGATCATGTATCACTTGAAAGTTCATTGTCAGTATGTATGTATACAAAACTGGCAGGCCTCTTGCCACAATATACTTGCTTGCACCTTCCACAGAACTTACCTCATGAATGACCATGCGGTCATGTGATGTAAGATCAGATGGAAAGGTCAGGGATGTACGTTCAGGATCAGCCAGAAACTCCCCCAGAACTTTCTGATACACCTCCATCTTGTCCTCCTTAGGCACAAGTTTCGAAGTCTGCCAGCTGTGGCTTTTTCAACGGCAACAAATCAAAAGGCTTAACAACACAATGAATTTAAACTAACTTTAAACTTGTATGTGAACACACACACACACACACATACACACACACACACACACACACACACACACACACACACACACACAGAGTTAAAGTTAATCAGGACTGGATGGTACATGTACTTCCCACTATTGACACCGCTCACTAACAGTGACTAATTAGTTCAGTTAGATATGTTTACAAATGAAAGCATTCACCGATTAACTCGTATATGCTAGATGCACACCTGCTCTGTGCAGTGACTTCCATCTTAGCAGAGTAGTCCTGCCTGCTGTCTGTCTTTTTTGTGCGTCCAGCTTTCTTGCCCTTTTTGCTGGACTTGTCCTTTTGTCTGTCTGTCTGCTTGTCCCCATCCATCAAGTTCTCCAGCATTTCAGGACGAGAGGTGCACTGTGTAACTCGTCCATCTGTATGAAAGCCGGCAAATACAGATATGTACCATGCTTGACAAAGATATGAAATATTCATGCATCAGTATCATGTGGTCAACAGTTTGTCCCAACAAACCAGAGTACTGGTTTTACTGCCCTGAATAGACAATAAGGCATGCAGAAACCTCTGGTGCCAATGAGCTCTTCCTATCCACTTGGAAGCAGAAGGTTTTTCACCTAAAAGCTGTGGTCTACAATACAATTTGTTTAAATACAAGGCCCACCTTGGGAAAAAAAACTCTACATGAACGTACATACGGACATGAGTATGCACTTGCGATCACCTTGTATGAATTCCTGCGCTGACCAGACCTGCCCTGTGGCTGACATGTAGTCCAACAGAGACCTGAGGAACTCATCACTGCCCACAGTATCAGTGTCACATATCACTGCTAGGTGGCGTCGAGCACGAGTGACAGCAACATTAATACGTCGCTTTTCAGCCAGAAATCCCACCTCTCCTGCACAAAAGAGAATCCATACAATCAGTGGTGCATTAGCACATGTACAAGAAGAAATCAGAATGTGAAACAGACTGCGTAATTCAAAACCAAAACTAAACCACTCACTTAGAAAAAAAAAACAACCTCTCTATGGAAATGGTAATTAAGTTACAGAATGGAAAAAAAAAAAACATGGCAGCAAAACTCTAAAATGCCCCATACCGTCCCTTAATCTACTTCCTCATCCTTTTTTTTGGTTCAAAGTACTTCAGCACACAATGAAAAACCATCCATAGTGAATGTCTAGAAACCATATCATATTTGTGATGGGATTCCACAAAGAGAAACAAAGTCGCACAGCCACAATTTGACAAATTCAGAAGAAGAAAAAAACCCATATGGAAGGTCAATTTTAGCGATTATAAGAATTTCCATTTTTATGTGGTGGTGTCGAGTGGGATTATGCAGGCGCACAAGTGTGGTAGTGAGGGAGTCAAACAAAGAGTGTTACATAAAACACATCTTTTATTTTCACTATAAGAAGGAGAAGGAGCAGTGTACGAACATCTGAAAAACACAAGTAGAGCAGACATAAGTACACCGTAAAAATTTGATATAAAGAAATGCAAGAGATGAAATAGACAAAGAATATAAAATAAATGGATTTAAGAGAATATAAAATTAAATGGATTTAACTAAGACACAAATGGATTTAACTAAGAAACTCACGTTTAATAACCTGAGTATTAACTAAACTGTCAATGTAATCAAGGAATAGCAAGTCACAGCTGAACAGCCATGACACAAGTGCTCAGCTACTAAGTCAACCAACATACCAAACAGGGAACTAAACAAGTCATAATATAATAGCAACGACATGACAATACTAGTCATCGACTTTAAGCATGACGCCAACCAACCTAATGTTACTGATGCAACCATGATGCTACCAAATGTCAACAAAACAAAATCAAAACAATGCAAAAATCTCACAACCTATAAATCAGTCAAAGTCTAAATTAATATACTGCAATGCATGGGGCGGAGAGAAAGGGGAGAAGAAGCAGAGGGAGAGAGGGAGAGAGAGCGAGAGAGAGAGGGAGAGAGAGCGAAAGAGAAAGAGAAACAAACAACAAACAACGAGAGGATAGGTGAAAAATAACACAACGGGCGTTAAGTGTGGGCTGAAAGCTAAACTCGCAAAAGTGAATCAATGCGAACAAGTCACTAATATGCATGAATGTGGCATCAAAATCATGACTAGCGGAATGACTGCATCAGTAGGCTGGCGTCAGTAAGCAAAGTACTAAAGGCAAAATAAAAAGGGATGAATGACGAGTATGCAACTAATACTAGTCAAAGCATCATTGGTAACTATGCAAAACGTAAACATCCGGGCCGGAACTACTTGACCATGAACAAAATGGCGACGCCTAACAACACATGCGACGTCATATTACGTCACACAGCTCGCACAGCGAAGGCGGGACACTACACATGGCAAAACGGGGAAGGATAGGAGAGACAAGAAAGCCTAACCAACAATGCTAGCATCAAAACCACTTCAATACACATGGCTAGCGAACACAACACACATGATGTAAGATAGCAGATGACTGCGGTTTGCCCGGAACGAATAACGATACTAATAATTCGGAACCGTATACAAAATACAAAAAGCGCATACGCGGCTTGGTCAGTCCCAGATTACATCTCGGATACTAGTCGCGCCGATCACCTAGATCAACCGCACGTAACACAACTCCTGAACCGTTCAGGTTGCTTACAAGAGCTCAACATTATCTCACTCGGAGTTAGCCAGAAAATTCGCTTACACAAAAGCTATATCAGAACATCAAATATTCTTTCTCTCAACACAACAAACCCACGTGGTCTGTAAAACTACCAAACACAAAGGCTGCCTACGTGGCCGAACAAAGGAACCTACTTTATAGGGTTTGCCTCAAGCCGGCTCAGTACCCGAACTAAACTCACACTGCATTACACTTGATCATGTTAGAATTAGAACAAACAGCCTGCATTCCGGAAGGGAATGGCAAATCAAAACATCTCTATAAACCGAAACGATCGGAACGATATAAATACACATACAGTCTACTCAAAACTAAGACTCAGAACTCAAGGCTCAAATCAACCCTCAATCGAGAGTAACAAAGTACTAGGGCAAACCAACAGTCATAGCATTACTAAACACAAAAGCAAATCAACAATGCAATCAACACCAAAAACATCAGATCAACAACTAAATCAACCATAAGCAATAAAGATAAAAAGACTGGCTTTAAGCAAAACTCACTTGCAAAATGGAAATGGCCGGTTTACACAAAATGGCTGAGAACGATGCGCGAAAGGACAATCAGCGTAGGGGTCAGCGGCGAGACGAGGAGTGCAGCGCTGGGTGGCAGGGTCACGCTCGCGAGCAGAAACAAAGACTGCCTAGCAAGGCGTGGCGAGCTCCTTATCACTGCACAGCGCGGCCCGCAAAGGGAGCAACCCTAGGCTGCATGGCTGAAGGGGGGTAGATTCGCGGCTAGCGGGGGAATTTGTGTTTGTTGCTACTCAGATATCCACCCGTAGCGGGCGTTCTATAGCAGCTAGGAACTTCAAACAAACGGCAGGTGAAAGAGCGTGAAAATTACTTTAAGATGGTATAGGTTTGGAACATCACCAAAGTACAGAGAATTTCCGATCGCCGATTTAAGACCGTAAAGACAGGGACCACGCGTTCGAAAAGGGATGAAAATGGCAAAATACACCTTTTAAACTATAAAATAACGGTAACAACCAAACATGATCAGAAAGTAAAAACTCTCCTGAAACTACTGCAGTTTACGGCAAGGCTCTAGGTGAACGGGCTACGGAGTTATTAGGCAGTAAACACGGGTAAACAAACACAACTAATTGCGACATGTGCCATCGCGGCGGTGGGCTCGATCGCCTCCCTTGTTAGCGAGGCGTCTGCTCGCGGCTAGTGTATAGGGCTGGCCAGAGGACAAAGAGTAGTGGGCGAGAGGTAGAACCACTCGGCTACATTTAGGTCAACTAATACAACTTATGTGAAAGTTTCAAGGCTCAAAATAACTTTTGCACTTGAGTATGTTTAAATCCACAAGGTTATCTTTACTTAAATAGAATACACACACACACACACACACACACACACACACACACACACACACACACACACACACACACACACAAGATAACAAAACAGCACAGAGGAGACAGCAAGCAAACTCATTTTTTTGACACTTTGGGCATTGCTTAAGGTACCACAGCTACTTGAAGCAGCTAGTCCTAAATAAACTGAACCGTCAGCTTCCACCTACTTCTGTCATTGCTCCTGACAAAAGAAATGACAACAGCTTCCTTTTCCCGTCCCTGAAAACCATCCACAGATTTCACTTCCAGATTCGGGTATTCACTGGACAACCGCTGACGCAGCAACTCCACCTGATACACACACAGACCAAAAACGGTTATGCAACATAATATTTTAAAGAAGATAAGTACAATAACACCAGTTGCATTGTGCTTGTGTGTACTAAATTTAATTTAAAACCTTGAGCAGCTAGTGTGGCTGCTGTCAAAAGGTCAGTGTTCTGCCAAAGAAATCAGTTTCGGAACTTTTATCCCCAAACCTGTGACCTCAACCTGTTTGTGGCTGCCAAGAAAAATGAAAATAAACAAATGAAGTTTTAAATAGTATCATGATCTTGTGACCCTGATCCCTATGAGAAGTCACTGGATATAAAAGGCCTTGTCACCAACTACAATTGTGCCAAGTTTGATGCTGCTGCTACTGATCCTTCCTGAGAAAAAGTCAATGTTAAAGTGTATCATAAACAACAGACTGACAGACATGACAAGACAGAAAATGCAGGGCAACAGCATACACTCACTTTGCTACATAAGTAAAAAAATAAACTAGTTTGTAAGTAGAATAAAGTAACTGTATCACCACCTCTCCATATGCCACATCAGTTTCACTTTGCAACCAGTCCTCTGTGCAAGGAAAGAAGGCTGGTTGCATAAAGATTTTGGTGTCACATAAATAGTTTAACTTTTAACATGAACACAAATTATAAAAGACATCACTTACATGGCCAGTGAATGGCCAGTGAATCTGTGAAAAATTTATCCAATGGTACAGTAAAAGATGTTACCTGAAGGTTATATGGAGCAATGACTGCGATGTCTGCCGGAGACACACCTGATGTGATCAACTGTTGCACATGAGCTGTCACAATGTCCGCTTCACCTAAGTCAGAACAGAAAAAAAACACTATACATCTTACCCAATAAAAAATATAAAACTGATGTATTTCTAAACTGCAGCATAAGTTTTGCGTGCTTTCCACATTTATGATTGTATGACAGTTTACGTCATATTCAACGCGTATTTAATATCATGAATACCTCAGCACCCAACCAGGACTTTAAACAGGAAGCATAGAGATCTGAAGCAAGTTACAAAACTTGTGAATGGGTTGTCAATATTGCCACTGTACATGTATAGACAAATGAGAGGTATAAACATCTGGACAGCTGACCTTCATTGCCCTTGGAAACTTCCTGCAGCAAGTCAAGCTCTGGAAGATGACAACCTGACGTGTCCACCAACAACAGGGCTGTTGCTGTCTCCGGGCAGTCTTCCACACCAGGCAGATCCCTGAGTCCCACACATATGTACATTAGAAATGTTTCTCTGCTGGTGGTGGGGTAGGGGGGGGGGGGGGTCCACATTAGCATCAAAACAACTGGAGATGTACCTGAGGAGATGTCCTCTGACAGAGGGATGGGCCTTAAGACGACCACTGTACAGTTGCTGGGAGGACCACTGCATGATGTGTTCATGCATACGATACTGCATTGTCAGCATGCGCACTGCCTTGTCTCCATACTCAGCCATTACACGCTCCATCAGTGTCACACGAAGTCCCTGCTCACCAGCCCTGCAAAATGTTGATGTCCAATCTTATATTGTAGTAATACTGGCAATCCTGTTAGATCAGGACAAGATTCAGGGAACGCGTGACAGCTAGTGTTATTGTTTCATGGCTCAAACTGCAGTATCATAGCCAAGAGAGAGAGCGAGAGAGAGAACCACAGAGAGAACACACCACTGGCTAGAACATGTTGAGAAATAAGTCTGAGGAAAAACTGTATGTAACATTGTCACTTGTCTAACTTGTGACTTGCAGCTGACATGCTCTAATTCTGTCAAGAACTACAGTGATGCGGTTATAGTGACTCGCAGCTGACATGCTCCAATTCTGTAAAGTGAAAAGAACTACAGTGATATGGTTATTGTAACTCGCAGCAGACATGCTACAATTCTGTCAAGAACTACAGTGATGCAGTTATAGTGACTGCATCCCTTAACAACCTTGGCTGGCAGGACCTGCCATTTCTGAGAATCTTCAATTGTAACTGCATACCTCATGTGTCTCTAAAACAAAACATGGTGATACGAATATTTCATGTATTTTACATTTGTCATGTTCACTTTTTTGTGAAAGGCTAATTGTTTGTGACAAGGAAACAAATTCCTCACCCATAAAAAGATGATTTGGAAAGCCAAAAAAACCAGTCAAATCTCTTTTTCTTTAAAACAGAAAAAGGAAGTGTTAGCTTAAACAAAGCCACGGGAGTATGACGATAAAAGATTTAGCTTCAAGTGCTTGGTGATTTTACCTCTATCAATAAGGCTGAGGCCATTACAGGGTTACGTCAACCATGGTTACAAATGTGAGCAACAAAAGTGACCTACTCTTTGGAGAGAATGGTTGGGGGTAACTGGTGAGGATCTCCTGCCAGAACACAACGGCGACCATGCATCAGTCCCATCCAACATGCTGCCTCTAGTGCCTGCACATACACACACATATCACTGCAGGTCAGAACAATATGAAAATAAACACAACCTGAAATTCTTCTCCATCAAACATAATGCCACAAAGCCTGGTTTCAATATTCTATTGTGGCTAAACTATTGCTCTGCACTGAAAACTTCTGCAGGAGGGAAGGCATCCATTAAATATCCGTATTATTGTTATTACTTCTTTTTGCTGGTTGATTTTGACTCTGAAACATAGTCTCAAGTTGTGTACATTTACCGACCCCTTTAGTACTTCCCACAGAACAGTGATAAATATGAACTAGGTATGTGCATCCACACATGCAGAGAGAAAGAAAGATGGAGAGGCAAACACCTGTGAGCATTCATCGATGACAACAAGATGGAAATGATTTTCATCCAACAGTTTGAGGGTGGAGTCTGGAGATGCTGAAGTCAAGGTGACCAGCACAACATCTGCACGCACTAAGATCTCACGCGTGGCTGCCTCCTCCCGTTCTCGCACCTCACGACGTAGCTGCTTCATTTCAGCACGGATGTCTGCCCTTCCTCCACGACTTTCTTTCAGCTGGGACTAGCAAAAGTGGCAGAAATACTTTATGAGACACAGTATACACAGGGCAAGTGGTAAACAATCTCAGCTTTTTGTCAACACTGACACAAGCAACTGCAATCACGAAGTTACTTCATTACTGTTTTTGAAATACAGTGTGTATATGTAAGTGGCTGATATCTATGGCCTAATCCTAGCCCAGATCTGGACAAAAAGAAAAGTACAGGAAAGGTACACTGCAGGCTTGTTAAAAATCAACAGAAGCACGTGCAGAAACAGACCATCTTCTTTTCCAAGTCGAGGCGTGCATCTGCTGCAAGACTGGTCTGGTCACTTGCAGCAACCAATGCATCAAGTGAGAAGCGCTGGGTATGTGGAAGGAGGCGAGCCGGGTGTCCAATGCGAACGATGCGTTTGTGATGAACTGACAGGCGCTCGACCAGGTTATCTACAGCTACATTGGATGGGGCAACAGCCAGCACCTACACAATGGCCAAAATATACTGACTGCATGAACACCTAAGACTGCTAGTATAGAACAGCCGTTGAACATCATATCAACATCATTATCTCTATCATAATCATGAAAATAACTTCTGACTGCATCATGAGGAAAAACTCCCGTCAACATCTTGCAATACATGTACCACTAGAACATTCAGTGCCAAACAATTAATTCTGAAGGTAGTTAACATTCATGTGCTCCACCTTTCAAGTAACTAGATCAAATGAATTCTAAGTACGTCCATATGCAGCCAAGCAAGTTGTGAACTTCTACAATCTCTAATGACTGCTACACACAGGAATGACAGTATCAAGAGGGGCGGCTCTACAGACAATGTATCTGTGGTGACCTTTAATCCCTGTCGCACAGACTGAAGGATTATCTCTACAACAGTGGTAGTCTTCCCAGTGCCCGGTGGTCCATGGATCACAGCAAGTTCAGGCTGAGCGAGAGCGAAACGTACAGCCTCCTGCTGGGATGTATCTAGACTGGCATTTATCCACTTCACATCTACACACACACACACACACACACACACACACAATTTAAAAAATAACAATTGTAAAGTAGAACCCACCACAAGCCAACAAAATAGTCCAATCAATTAAGCAAACAAGATGGCCACCAGCCCAATATGTTGTTTCCATTCAATGACCTGCTGTAGTCACAGTCGTAGTCGTTGTGTCATGTATGCAGCCCGCGCGCACACGAACGCAAGCTCTCTCACATCAAGCATGCTGACATAAAGAAAGTACTGAAAACAATTTCCGTGCCTTAAACACATGAGGTCGTGTGAGCTCGCCTAGCTGGTTGATGTCACAAACCTTTTGGCGTATGCGAGGTTCTACATGGGTGAATGAATTCTTGTAATAAAGTCGTTCCCCTTTGACAGAGTTACTTCCCGCAGACCTGACTGACAGACAATTGCTTATGCTTATTACTGGTATCAGAGAAGAGACCCTCTCTCTCTCTCGCCTTAGACGCGCGCTTGCATGCGCACGCACACACGCACGCACGCACGCACGCACGCGCACACACACACACACACACACACACACACACACATACATTATGCTTCTGAGTGTGAGTCAGTGGCAAAAACGAAACCCACTACAGAAATTCCCGCTTTCCACATGTCAAGTTGTAGAGATTGCGAAAAGATACTGCATTTCGATGCAAAATAATTTCTAGACCATCCCAGAACATGCTGGTGCAGTAACGTCAGTAGATTACGTCACCTTGGAAAGATTTCGAACCTTCCAGTAAGTTGAGGAATGTTCTAGATCTGACCTGTTCAGTACGTAAGCAGCCCTGCACAGCGTTCTGGATTCTTCTTCTTTCATGAATTTGTTCTCCGTGCATATTCTGTTCATAAAGTATTGGAGTTGTATTCTGTTGTATCCCGTGTTTTCTCTGCGATTGCACGAAGATGGTGACATAGCAGAAGTAAAATACACCATGTCTCCAAACAGAGGAACTCGGAAAGAAAGTGGCGAGACACCCCCAAGAAAAAACAGCATCACGTCAATCAAACATGACGCACTTACTTTACGTCAGTGCGCGTGCGTCTCTTCTTCGATGTTTGTGAGGCGTGTGGCTTGTGGAGGAAATGTGCTGTGAGTACAAATTTTCGAGTCAACTGACGATAACGGCTGCAGTGAATTTTTCTAATTTTTTTTATGGCACCCCAGGCTCATTATCTATGTATAGTAGGAGCGATTTTGAGATCTAAAGTGTGTTCACCAGCACTTTCATCAGGTACGGCTTACGCCAAAAGTATAAAAGCGACAACCTCCAAAATTCACTCAGTTGAGAGTCCGTATTCTTGCTATCTATGTCCAAAAAATGGAGTGGTTTAGGTAAATATTACGCCTTTAAACGCCAGAAAGCCACTTTTTCTGAAAAGGGGGATAACTTGCAAATCATGTGTGCAATCATACCTGGATCGGGCCTTCTATTCAACAATCTTGATTCATTTAGAAACCCCAAATTTGAAATCGACCGGTTCAAAATTTTCGAAGATACAGGCATCTGAACTGGGTTCACATGCAATGTCAGCTCAGGTTCGGTTTACATGAAAACTATAAGAGCGACCATTTTCTAATAGTGACTCTGTTCAGAGTCCGTATTCAAGCTATCTACTGCCAAAAAATTGAGTGATTTAAAGAAATATTACACCTGTAAACGAAAGACAACCAACTTGTCTCAAAAGGGCGATAACTCCCAAATCACTTAAGCAATCATCACACGCTCGGTTACTCTAATCAGGGACTTACATAGAAGGTTGAGTATTTTCAGGGAAACAGGCCTGGACACAATTCACACACACACGCACACCGCACACACATACGAACAGACGGCACTCACTGAGGAGGAGAAGCGCGTTCAGCGCACCATACGTCAGCATCGATGACGCACGTCTTCTTACGTCATTGTCAGAGTTATACTTGCAAAATCGTCTCTGCGGGAGATCGGCAGTGACGTGCGTTTGTACCACAGATGCTTGCCTATGAACGTGGAAAATTTAGCCCGTCCTATGATGTTGTTTCCATTACTATGGAAACAACATAAAAAGGAAAACGACAAGAAACTGAAGATGCATTAAATTTTACCTGCTTAACTTAAACTGGGCTGATAATTATCAGCCATACATTTTGGTGCACATTGACAGAAACGATAAGACAGGAAAAGATAAGTTATCATCCATAGCAGCCTCTTTTTCTTTGATTTCTCCTGTGGAATAAGTGTCCGTATTGTACTAGTACTGGATAAATCATGTGACACAGAGCACGACATCACATGACAATGAGGCATGGTTTCCTGCCAGAAGGTTCTTTCTTTCAGACAGAAAGAACAGAGATACAGCCTTTTGGGCAAAAAAACCCATCGTCATCGATGAGCAAGTACATGTATTACTACTCTTCGGGGAGACCTTGCTCCACCATCGACGACGAAACATTTTGACTCGGCATATCGGTGCTTACGACTTCATAAACTCGTTGTTCAAGTACAAAACAACAGTAGCCTGTACCTAGCAAGCACTCCTTACTCAAATTTCGGACAGTTTTAACCATCACTTATCAAAAGCCGCTCTCAAAAAGTTCAGTCGAAGCTGGCGTCTCACCGACATGACTGTATGCTGTTTACTGATTTTGCTGACCGTGGCACGCCGGACGCAAATACCACTGCTCAAGTTCAAGACGGCAGCAGACTTGACCTAACAAACACTGCGCTCTCAAATCAAAAGCAGTTTCAATGCTAAGAAACCCCAAACTTGTGACATGAAGCTGAACAGAATTGACCGAGTCGATCAGTTGTCTGCTATCGGCGCAGAGAATGGCAGTGGATTCGTTGTCTAGACAGATCTCCGATTGAACAGAAGCTTCTTGAATCGTTTGAATCAGTCATAAAATGTAGCTGGCACACAGGTTTCTGCAGAACATACCCCTGACACCAAACACAACAGAATGAAACCTGTTGCCGTGCATTTCAACTCTGCAGGCCATTCCGTCTTAATTATGACAGTCACGGGCCTGTGGCTTATGCACGGCGACACCACAGACAGACAAGACATGGAGTTTCACATTATTCAGTGCCTGGGACGCCAGACCCCGGCTGGTTTAAACGAGAAACCATAGTATAACCATTTGCTTAACTTGTAACCACTTTGCAGTCATTACCGTTTCCTTTTCATAGTATAACCCTCATAAACTTTTTTCACACACAGTCCATGGTCTTCTGTCACCAAAGGATGGGTGTTGAGTGATGTTTTACTATCCTTTTCTGTTTCTCCCCCCTCCCCCCCCCCCCTTTTATTTTAATTTTTTTTTTCACACACACAGTCCATGGTTTTCTGTCACCAAAGGATGGGTGTTGTGATGTTTTTACTATTGTTTTCTGGTCCTTTTCTCCCCCACCGTTTTGTTTTATTATCCCCCCCCCCCCACCCCATGTATGTCAGCAGAGTTACCTTTTGTTTGTTGAAGTTACATCCCATTTGTTTGTGTTCTGAGCAAGGCGAAAGCCGAAACGTTGACCGGTGCCGTCCTTTGTGAAAGTTAAGTGGTTTCTGTCCCTTTATGTCGCTTTCATTTGTCAGGTTTTACTCAGATAAACGTTCAAAATATACCATAAATTGGCCCAAAAAAGGATGACAAAGCATTTACACCCCATCAAGCTGTGGTATACCAACTTGTATTTTGATCCAACACGCAATCAACCCTTCGCTAAACCTCATGGTTAATTTGCGTCTTGGATCAAAATACTCGTTGGTATACCACAGCTTGATGGGGAATAACAGCTAAATATTTACAATAACAAATGAGAAATTACAGAAATAAACCAAATATCAGATTCTGAAAGTGCAAATAAAAAAAAAGTAAGGCATAGGTTTAGTCTCAAACTGATTACAGAGGGACTATCATCAGCATGCATCAACATTTAGTCCCTGAATCAGTCGTAAACTCATCTTAGTCTTTGTTCATGTGTCTCATGCTAATCGTTTAGTCTCAGTTTAGTCAAGCTTATCTCTGACTTAGGTCATAACGCTTGATCTCCATATCTCTTGCCCCTGACAACTGAAATACATGTACCTTGTATTCTATGTCAACATACTTGACGTCATTTGCTTTGTCGTCCGACATGCAACTCTCCATGATAGTGCTCTGTGTCATTGGTGTCATCATCAAATGAGACTCCAGTTTGTCTTCTTCCATGTCAATTTTAGCGTTCTCTGGCTTGTACTGCGAGTTATAATAATATCAAAACACTTCAAACTTACTGGTTTTATGGATTTTTGGATGGAGCAACTCATATGTAAATGGTGTGTGTGTGTGTGTGTGTGTGTGTGTGTGTGTGTGTGTGTGTGTGTGTGTGTGTGTACCTTGGATTATATCTGGTGGAGTTAATGCTGACAAGCCAAAGCACACATTTATTAACCTTGAAGCAGGCCCTGTAGAGTACTTGTTTAGATCCTTCATAGCTCTGTAGACATGTAATAATTCCCCAAGCCATTGTACAGTCATAACTGACATGCATTTACACATAACAAGATGTGCAACGTATCATCAGTGTCCTTGCCATATCATGATGTAGGTAATGAGATCATAATTGTGCATACAAAGTGTGGAAAGGAAACCACCAACATGACTCATCATCACAAAGGACAAAACATATGTAAAGCACAGATTTGTAACAAAAATAATTGCACTTTATAGCCAGTGTTATGCACACTCTTATTTCAAAGGAACTGTTGAAAACAATTCTTCAAGCACCCTCTCTCTCTCTCTCTCTCTCTCACACACACACACACACACACACACACACACACACACACACACACACACACACACACAACCAGATAAATGAGAAACATATCTCAGAACAACCTTTTCAGCCTCTTGTAGGTCACATCATTTGCAAGTTTTGTAAGCCTATATTGCGCATCATCATCTAAGGAAAAGATATCCTCCGACTCCTCAAAGGCAAGCTGGATGGTGTGTGGCAGCACCTTGGACACAATACCAGACACAAGCGATTCATGCTGTGTGCCTTCTTTCATCCGGCTAACACCAACAATGTCTCCTGCACACCATCAAAAACAAATCATTTACTATAACTTTGTCTACTAAAATCAACAATGTTATATTTTATCAGACCTCATATAGTCTTTATATAGGGGGAATTCTGTTTTGGAACAGTAGCGCTTGTGGCTACGCCTGTGCTCTCGAAATAGTCGATCTCAGAGATTAGTAATTAACCCCTGAATGAAACACACTGATGGCCGTTAAAACAAGGAAAACCCAGCCAGCCATAAACATTACATCTGCCATGTTTCTCTTGTTGGATGCTCAGTGAAATAGTCAGGGGAGACAATCACATGACGTGCTGTCAGCTGCTTGGTGAAAGGGGACTGCGCTCTGGAGTCTAGGTCCATCCATGTTACATGTACTGTACGTACTATAATGCAACCAGCTACTGCGTTGGGCTTTAATGTGCTGAACGCAAGCCTGTCTGTGCATGTTTCTTAGTGGTGTGATGAGCTGTACACCACCAAAACAGCCCAGAATGAGCTATGAGGCTGAAAATGGTAGCATTAGTATTTTTAAAGTAAGCACCATGCTCAAACTAATACACATAATGCCAGGGTTTATCCCCCCCCCCCCCATCCCAAAGTATATATATATGGGTCAATTGGCCCATTCAGTATAATATCAATGGGTCAATTTTAGGACCAGTGGGTCACCATATAATCGTTCATAGAAATAGGGGGAAAATGTGAATAATGCACAACATACACTGATAGCAGATACATGTACACAAATTTTGTATCAACAGAAAAGTAAAAACATTCTGCATGTGTGTGTGTGTGTGTGTGTGTGTGTGTGTGTGTGTGTGTGTGTGTGTGTGTGTGTGTGTGTGTGTGCCACTGTGCATGTTTGTGTGTATGTAGTACTGAGGTGATCATGGAATCATTCCAAATTACACCTTCATCAATGATCAATATTGGCAACTTCAGAAATTTGATCAGTGACTGGTACTTGTACACATATCTGTAAAGTGGAATTCCTTCTTTGCTCTCTCCACTGCTGCTGTTACTTGAACATCTGCTTTTTCTCTTCTGGTAAACTGACGGCCTGCATGCTTATGGTCATTGCCTGATATGTCTGACAATAAAGTACTTGTTCTGAAATTGGCCGTGGGCCATGTGTTCAGAAAGCATTAACAAACAACAGTCCCTGCAGGATGTAAGAACGTTCTCACCGACTAACTACAGATACGTATGTAACTATCCAACCTGGAAGTGCTGTTTGTATTCATTGTTTCGCAGGTTCGGAATGAGCTTCAACATGTGTCAAATGCAATTCCAGCAGTCAGCACTGCTGCTGCTGAGCCAGTGAGACGGACAAAGAAGCTGCCGATTCATTCGGCAGGAATTTCACTGGCTCTGCTCAGATGGTTGAGCAGTCAGTGTCGCTCGGATTTTGATGGGTTTGATTTTTGTTTTTGGTTGGCATCTTTTGGGCTTTTAGTGTGATTCGAAATACTGGCTTAAAATGGAAAGTACGGTCTTTCAGATTGGCTCATCAAGCAACACCGGACTAATCACAGAAGCCGTGTCATTGTGACTGCGTGAACACTGTCCTTTGTCTTGACTGTGAAGTATGTTTCGTGACAGCAGCACCGAACATCTATACGGTTGGTTTTGTGTCCTCTTGTGGAGCAAACAAATGTTTTCTGATTTGCAAACGCGAAAACCTAAGTGTAACAAAGTGACAAATAAAATAAATGCAGAATGGTGCACCGCTAACTAAAACCAATGCGCCCAGCACCCCCCGACTTGGAAAAACGATGAGTCAATGCCAGACATGATGCTCAAATTGGCACAGCGCACTTGTCAAACAATCAGGGGTAGAAATGATCCAGGATGAAAATAAAGGAACATTTTGAGAGGAGTGGCGAAGCCACGACTGCGTAGCGCCGAAGGCGCCCTACCTAGGGGGGTCCGGGGGCCTGCTCCCCCGGGAAAATTTTTAAAATCTAGATTAAAATCTGTGCAATCTGGTGCATTCTGACTGCAAAATTGTGCACAATCTGGGATGAAAAAATTCAGAAAAGATGTGCTATTTTTTTGTTTTATCATACCATCAAACAACTTTGTTTTTGTGGTCTTCATTCAATTTCACACAACCCTTGAAAGAGCATGTTCCCCAATATGACAATGCTTGAGCAGTTGAGGTCACTCATGCATCATTCAGACTACTCTGAACTTCAGGTAAGCCATGACACTGATTTACATCTCTGAAACAGATTTTTGTTCTACAGTAGAGCCTCACTTGGCAACTGAGTTGGTCGCCCAAGTCACAGACACTCACGGTGGTGTCCGGACCACTCGCCGGGTTAATGTGACTCAGTAGCAGAGTCTGGTGTTTCTGTGGAGTCTTTCAGCAGTCAAGATTGTGCGGCTTTACCTAAATTTGCGCGACGGATAACGTGTCCGAACGATGTACACTGACATCCCGGCGTTGCCGGTTTGCTGTCAAATCACTGAGTTTAGTCCGGTTGAATTGCAGCGGCATCACAGTCTGTCCCTTTCTCTCACCGTCACGATGGCAAACACACACACACACACACACACACACACACACGTGTCCAAACGACGTACACACCGAGACATCCCGGCATTGCCGATTTGCTAAGTGTCAAATCGCTGAGTTTAGTCCGGCTGAATTCGCAGTTTCCGTTCTCTTTATTGTCAAACACGAAAACAAGGGGGCCGGATTAGTAACCACACCATACCTATCAAATATCCGCCTTAATTCGCTCACACACACTGGCACACAAAGAAACACGTTCACACGCACCGACATACACGTGATAGGGTGTTTTGTGAAAACAATGGTCAGTGATTTGACAGGTGTAAAGACTCGGACGTCGGAACTGGTGGATGAGGTGATAACTACCCACATAGCGGCAGTGGTGTTTCGGGGGGCGATGCGTGCACAGTAGGGGGTGGGCCACACAAATTCGCTGTCTTGTCAAGACCGTAGCGAGGGGGGATTTGCACCGTTCGCGGAAAGCGTACTATTGGGAAATTTTTTTTTTCCGAATTTTTTTTTGGCGGAACCGCACTTTGTTTAGGCGGAAACGGATTTCTAAAAGGCGGAAATCCGCTGAACGGCGGAGAATTTCGACCCCTGAACAATGGACCTGAAATACAGGCGATGTCTGGTTACCTGGAGTAAATTTATGTGCTGGAAGATCTGCTGTGGACCAAAATGGTTGAAATGTTGCCACAGTACGCCCATACAGTCCTGCACAACGTTCCTGTAAACGCAACTTAAGCAGGCACACACCCCGACGTTGCAGTTCTTTGGCTGGCAGCTGCTCAGTTAGAGTTCTGCAATTTAAACAGTTTGCATGAGATTATCAGAGTCTAAACATAAATTAGGCTAACGTCAACAATACATACAGTATGCAATCATGCCACAAGCAAACATCTGTGAACTTGTACACTCATTAAAAGCAAACAAGGTAAACCTAAGTTTGGCATAAGAAAACTAGGAATCAGTAACTTCCTGAAATCTCTGGCAATTTTGTGGATTATGTTTTGGAAAACACTGGGTGAAATTGCAAAATCATCGACTAACTGATTTTTTTTGATTTTTTTTTTTATGGCATATTTACTGTTTCTTCAAATGAAGGTGGCATTACTTCACTGTCTCTTCGACTTTCAGGGGTGTAGATGGAGACTGCACCACCTACTTCTATCGCTCACACTTGGTTCTTATGCACTGCCCTATAATAAAATGGGATGGGATGGGCCGGCAGGACAGAAGTCCGATTCAACTGACATCTGAGTCAGATTCCTAATTAACAAAGGCTGTTTGGAGCATTGTGGTGTGGTTCGGATTTTGACTATGAGTGGGCTGGGTGGACCACTGGGATGGAATCAAAGGGGTGACAACTATAAGATCTTACCACAACACTACAACCGTAACAATTCCCGAATGCAGTCGTGCACGTTTTCTGTGTCGCCAAACTGGTCCGCAAAGACTGAAATTATAGGTGTGGGAAATACAAGACAACTACAGGGGACTGTAACTCTGTAGTTTGAACTGAAACAATTCCATGCAACAATGACATCAAGTAGCGGCGTCAAGTTGTTGTCATCAAAGACATAACCTTTTTGGTGCCTCTGTGACACCAAAAACTAAATGACGTGCAGTAAGCCTAGCTGGTTTTGGTCACTTACGTTTTGACGTATGTGAGGTGCTACACGGATACAGTTTGTTTGGCTGGAATAAACTCTTGTATAACAAAACTGTACAGAAGATTTCCAACCGTGTTTTCCAGCAGTGTGCTACAAACTCCATGGGATGGGATGGGACAGCACGGCAGGAGAAGGAATGGCCGCTGTGGGGTCGGTGTAGGGTAGATAGGAAGCTATACCGCTCCAGCTAGGCTATTTACCATTGTTCTTCACAGATGGACCACTTCCAATAATTATGTGCTTACACACTGTGGTATTTTGCAGGCAGTTTCCATTCATGCGACTGCTGTTTGTTGTTTTTGGCATGTCAGTCTGTGTGTACACATGATTGTGTGTGTGTCTTAACCTGGTTTCTTCTATTTCCGCATCTCGTTCTTTTTCGATGAGCCTCAACGTTCGTGCAACGAACTCCTCCACAGACATTTCTGCCTTGATCCACTAGTTTTCGCTCTGGCGCCGTCAGAATATGAATGTCAGAGATATGTAGCTGTAGTCATCTTCCATGACGCCATCAAGGGAAATTACTCTATTCGCCCAACAGCGGCGTACCCCTGGGCCCGTATGTGAAACTCGAGTTTAATTTAACCAACTGCTACGCAGGCTAGGACAAAAGAAACCCCAAAGCAAAATTAAATATTAAACAAGGAGGAACGGCCCCGTCCTACAAAGTTGTTTCTCCAAACTTCATATTATTTTGTCTGTTTTGTTGTTATTGTTGCCGGTTCTCCCCTCTCCAAGTTCTACCAACGACACTAGATCCTCTACGACCTCGACCGGTTAGCCACGTGACTGGGGGTGGGGCCGGGTGGGGGAAGAAGGGGAAGAGAGAGAGAGAGGCAGAGATAGAGGGTGGGTGGATGGGTGTTTAGGAGTTTAACGTCCTTTTCCACCACAAAAGGGTGATATCAAGGACGGGGCAACGAGAAAAAGGCCAGCACAAATATTTGGCCCCAGCGGCCCAAGCATTGAAAGTCCAACGCTCTACCATTCGGCCACCCTGGCTCCCCAGAGAGAGAGAGAGAGAGATAGAGAGAGGTCAGTTCCGTGAACTAAACATTTGCCGTCAGCCTCAGGCAGGTCGTCATACAGAGAGAGAGAGATGACATCTGATTCCGTGAACTAAACTTTTGACGTCAGCCTCTAGCACTGAGATCGTCTGAGGATGCTTGTTCATGTCTTGTGATTTCCCTGTTGGCTTTGTGACTTCTCCGACTGAATTATTTTTCACATGAAATCTGGAAGATCTAGAGGGCTGATGAAATGTCGGAAGCAGTGACAATACTTGCAGATTTTGTCTGTGAACCAAACATTTGACGTCAGCCTCAAGCTGCTCGTCTGTCAGGTGATCAGTACTTCTTCATATCTTGTGATTTCCTTGTTGTTTCTGTGACTTCCGTGACTGAATTAATTTTGATATAAAATCTGGAAGATCTAGAGAGCTGATGAAACGTGGACTTAAGTGCCTCAGGTTGTACTTACGAAATTGCAAAATTGGAACTTTTTTGACCAGCGCTTCTCGCAGAAACGTGAAAAAAATGTGTTTATCTAAACTGAGCTCTGTTATTCTTAATACTAAAGCTATTCAATTCAATTCAATTCAATATAACTTTATTGTCTGTCGATGGCAGAAAATTTTCTTCTGGCTCACACACACACACACACACACACACACACACACACACACACACACACACACACACACATTAATTTATCTAGACATATAAATCCATACATATTAAACACAGATCCTAAAGTAATGTGTGATGTCCAAGTCTAATACTATGCAACTAAACTAAGAAATCTAAACTAAAAGATGGCAAGGGCATAGCGGACATGACACAGCTGAGGAGTAAGCACAGTTTTGAAAATCTCAACAAATAAAATCTATACATACTGGGGACGGGCAGTAAACACAGTCATGAGTTTAAAATAGATACTGCTGAGGGAATGAAAGATTTCTTAAACAAATTTTTCCTCGCTCGCGGTACTCTGTAGCGGCGCCCAGACGGGAGTTCTTGGAACTGATCATGGAGGGGGTGGGTGGGGTCGTTGACAATTGTAGTGGCCTTCCTCCTGACAGCCGTTATATAAAGATCATCTAGGGAGTACTGACCCAGGCCAACTATCTTTCCTGCCACTCTGACTATACGAGACAGCCTTGCTTTGTTCTTCATGCTGAGATTGCCGTACCAGACTACGATGTTAAATGCCAGTACACTTTCAATTAAACTTCTATATACAGTTTCTAAAATTTCAGGACAAACATTAAAAGCTCTCAGTTTTCTAAGGAGGTACAGACGCTGGTTGGCCTTCTTCACGATAAAATCAGTGTTCTGAGTGAAGTCTAGTTTGTTGTCTACTATTGTGCCGAGATACTTAAACTCAGACACTACCTCCACAGGGTGGTCGTTCACAATGACCGGCTGGAAGGGAAGATCACAGTCTCTTCTTTGGTCGATCACAAGTTCTTTTGTTTTTTGCACATTTAACTGAAGGAAGCTCTCTGTACACCAGCTAGCTACCATACCAATCAGTGAAAAATAACTGGCAAGGGAGTCTTCGTCTTTTAACATGCCAACTAAAGCCATGTCATCGGCAAACTTTAACAAACAGGTTACATCAGTATTGGAGCGCATATGGTCGGTATAGATGGAGAACATTGTTGGCGAAAGGCAACAACCCTGTGGACATCCGGAATTCAGCACCAGTTCGTCGGACAAGACACCACTGACCCTCACCCTCTGCGGCCTGTCCTTCAAAAAGTCACGCACCCACAGTACAATGTTAGAATTGACATTAAAATCAACTAACCGTTTTAAAAGCACAAGCGGTTCCACAGTATTAAAAGCACTAGAAAAATCTATGAAAAGTACCCGGATGTACGATTTTGAGTCCTCAAGATGCTTAGTAACAAGGTTAAACCAGACAAGCATCCTCCACTCCTCTGTGAGCCTTATAGGCGAACTGAAGCGGGTCAAGTTGCCCAGAAAGATCGTTCAACAGGTGAGTACGCACAACCTTCTCCATACACTTGGCCAACACAGATGTCAAGGCAACTGGGCGGAAATCATTAGGCTGACAAGCATTTGTTTTCTTTGGCACAGGTATAATAGTAGAGGACTTCCACGAAGTCGGAACAATATGTAGGTCCAGTAAGTACTGATAGATGATTGTGAAAATCTTCCCCAACTGACCTGCGCATGTTTTCAGCACTTTACCTTTGATACCATCAGGGCCAGGAGCTTTGTACGCATTCAGTTGTGAAAAGACCCTCACGACCTCATCCTCTGTAATCAACAGTTGTTCAGGCACAATATTCTGACAGAACGCATCACACTCAGCACTCGTGTCTCTAACATCAAAACGAGAATAAAAGTGATTTAAGCTGTTAGCTGTTTCGAGAGAATCGCCTGTATTCGGCATTAACTGTTTCTTTTGTTGGTTGCCCATCATAGTTTTTAAACCGATCCAGGCGTCTCTAGCATTACCAGATCGAAACTTCTCCTCCACTTTGTTTTTATAATTCAGTCTCGCCATGCGCGACAGTCTCCGGAATTCTTTTTCTTTCTCGCGGTACTCTTCATGTTTTCCGCAGAGGAAAGCTAGCTTTTTAGCATTTAGATGCGCCTTCAGGTCTTTAGTCACCCACGGCTTGTTGTTAGCGTATACTTTCACGGTCTTAGTTTGGATAACTTTTTCCTCACAGAATCGAACATATGACGACACTGTCTCCACTAGTTCATTTGGGTCGGAGCAACTCTCAATAAACACATCCCAGTCAGTGGCCTCAAAACACCCCCTCAACTCCTCTGTACTATCGGGAGTCCACAGCTGCACAGATTTTGTCACTGGTTTGTCCCTTTTCACTTGTTGTCTATATTTAGGCAGTAGGTGTATGACGTTGTGGTCGGACTGCCCAAGCGGGGGCCGGCACACGGGTTTGTATGCATCGGTAATGTTGCCATAGCACAGATCTATTGTACTATAATAGTGCAGTAGTTCATGTCATATGTGCAGTTGGCATAAGTGACAAAAATACCGAAATGATGAGTAATTTGAAAGAGTCTTTTCATAGATATTTGGCCTTATATGCAAACAACCCCTACCTCGGAAATATTTTTTTTTACACAAAACCAGTCAGAGCTACAGAGGTGTAGCACGAATCAAGGCAGTGTGATTGGGTGAACTTCCAAAGTCTAGAAAATACAGGTATTTGAACAACTTTTTCGAAAAAATTCGTAACATGACCGATTTTTAAAATTGGCGATAACTCTTCTGAAAATGCGGCAGGCTAAAAATCGTGAAAGGTAGCTCTGGAGAAGGTGAATTCCCATTTTATCTCAAAGTAAAAAGGCCTCCAACGAGGTGGTTTAGGAGATAGTCAGTCATCATTACATCCGTCCACACACACACACACACACACACACACACACACACACACACACACACACACACACACACACACACACACACACACACCGGCACACACGTCACTCCCGCCAAAAAGAACGCAGCAGCATAGTGTGCACGTAAGGTGTCTATGACGCAGATTTCGTTACGTCACTGTGTGCGTGAAAGTAAGTATTGTGTGGAGAAACGTCACAGTCTTGTTTTGTATCACTGAAACTTGCTGCTGCGCGTAGCAAAATCTGCCCCGTCTCATAAAGTTGTTTCTCTATAGAGAAACAACTTAAAAAAGGAAGCAAAGAAAGAAAGACAAAAATCCGTCTATAACGGCATAGGCAAAGCGGTTGCTGGAATGGACCCGCTTCCTCAGTGATCAGTAAAACAAACAAGGAGGAACGGCCCCGTCCTACAAAGTTGTTTCTCCAAACTTCATATTATTTTGTCTGTTTTGTTGTTATTGTTGCCGGTTCTCCCCTCTCCAAGTTCTACCAACGACACTAGATCCTCTACGACCTCGACCGGTTAGCCACGTGACTGGGGGTGGGGCCGGGTGGGGGAAGAAGGGGAAGAGAGAGAGAGAGGCAGAGATAGAGGGTGGGTGGATGGGTGTTTAGGAGTTTAACGTCCTTTTCCACCACAAAAGGGTGATATCAAGGACGGGGCAACGAGAAAAAGGCCAGCACAAATATTTGGCCCCAGCGGCCCAAGCATTGAAAGTCCAACGCTCTACCATTCGGCCACCCTGGCTCCCCAGAGAGAGAGAGAGAGAGAGAGATAGAGAGAGGTCAGTTCCGTGAACTAAACATTTGCCGTCAGCCTCAGGCAGGTCGTCATACAGAGAGAGAGAGATGACGTCTGATTCCGTGAACTAAACTTTTGACGTCAGCCTCTAGCACTGAGATCGTCTGAGGATGCTTGTTCATGTCTTGTGATTTCCCTGTTGGCTTTGTGACTTCTCCGACTGAATTATTTTTCACATGAAATCTGGAAGATCTAGAGGGCTGATGAAATGTCGGAAGCAGTGACAATACTTGCAGATTTTGTCTGTGAACCAAACATTTGACGTCAGCCTCAAGCTGCTCGTCTGTCAGGTGATCAGTACTTCTTCATATCTTGTGATTTCCTTGTTGTTTCTGTGACTTCCGTGACTGAATTAATTTTGATATAAAATCTGGAAGATCTAGAGAGCTGATGAAACGTGGATTTAAGTGCCTCGGGTTGTACTTACGAAATTGCAAAATTGGAACTTTTTTGACCAGCGCTTCTCGCAGAAACGTGAAAAAATGTGTTTATCTAAAAGCTCTGTTATTCTTAATACTAAAGCTATAATAGTGCAGTAGTTCATGTCATATGTGCAGTTGGCATAAGTGACAAAAATACCGGAATGATGAGTAATTTGAAAGAGTCTTTTCATAGATATTTGGCCTTATACATTATGCAAACAACCCCTACCTCGGAAATATTTTTTTTACACAAAACCAGTCAGAGCTACAGAGCAGTGTGATTGGGTGAACTTCCAAAGTCTAGAAAGTGAAGGAATTTGAACAACTTTTTCGAAAAAAATTCGTAACATGACCGATTTTTTAAAATTGGCGATAACTCTTCTGAAACTGCGGCAGGCTAAAAATCGTGAAAGGTAGCTCTGGAGAAGGTGAATTCCCATTTTATCTCAAAGTAAAAAGGCCTCCAACGAGGTGGTTTAGGAGATAGTCATCATTACATCAGTCCACACACACACACACACACACACACACACACACACACACACACACACACACACACACACACACACGTCACTCCCGCCAAAAAGAACGCAGCAGCATAGTGTGCACGTCAAGTGTCTATGACGCAGGTTTCGCTACGTCACTATGTGCGTGAAAGTATGTATTGTGTGGAGAAACGTCACAGTCTTGTTTTGTATCATTGAAACTTGCTGCTGCGCGCAGCAAAATCTGCCCCGTCTCATAAAGTTGTTTCTCTATAGAGAAACAACTTAACAACGGCTGAAATCACGTTTAACTTAGACTGAGTTAGTTTAGTTCGAGGTTAGACTCTAACCCGGGGCTAAACTTGACTCCCTAATCGCGACTGTTACATGCCGCGGGCCCGGCTGACCTTTAGGGCTCAGTTCAGTTGTCAGTGTACACGGGGCAGAACAAAGACAACACACACACACACACACACACACACTGACACACACACACACTGACACACACACACACGAAAACCCCAGTTCATGTGTCAAGTTGCTGTATTTCCGGCATTTCAGTCTCAGTTCAGGATACCGCTGCGACATCCGGTCTGAGTTGGCTTCAGTTTCGGCCACACTGGCCCGGCCGGCCGCGGCGGCCGGTCAGTCACGCCGGCGGGTAACTGACTCTCGTACTCAGTCACAGTAATCAGCGGTAAACTCTGTTGAGGCCCGCCGCGTAATCTGATCACTCAGTAATGACAGAAACCGTTACTGACAGTTTCGTATCCGCGGCCGGGACTCATGTGATATGCCGGCACGAGTATCATCACATGTTCCCACATTTTTGACGCAGTCGCCAGTTCCGCAAGTCAGCCACGGTCAGGCCATGCAAAAATCAGGCAATACTGAATATGAACGGCCGTTACTTAGCTCTTATTGCAGCAACTGAACATGAGGATAATCAATTAAGTACACGGTATTTATGGCCCAAATACTAGTAATATGACGCTCCGATTTTATTTTGATGATAATATTAAGAACTTTAAAAACAAAAATCGAAACGTCATATTATTTGCCATGTAATACAGAAATATCTTTTATGATCACAATTTATTTGAAAATATTAAGAACTTTAAAAAGTTATCTCAAGCACAAAAACATAACTAACATATCAAAAATAAAACTAGAGATCTGGGAGAGACAGAGAGAAAAAGAAAAAAGGGCCGGGGTGGGGGGGGGGGTCAAAAGCGACTTTACCCAGAAACCCCATCCAGAGGTATTTCATACGCATTGAAGTTCTACATACAAGAAAATGGTGTCTAGTAAGCTTAAGGTAGGAAAGTCTTGACCGTAGCGGGACGCGTTTCGCCGGAATTTCACCGGCTCATCAGTCAAGACAGAGCGGGAAGAATAGGTAAAATATATTTCGGAAATACCGTGACTGAATGCTAACATGGAGGATGAGTGAAAGTGAGAATAAGCAAATATGTTTAGGGAAATACCTCGCCTAGCCTAGTGTTGTTGCTTCAAAATGGCTGTGTTTGGCGGGCGTGTATACGTCAGATTTTCAGTGACGTGAGTTCGAAAGAAAATGACGTCACAAAAGATCACTGTTCGATTTTCTGTTGTTTCGCAAAACATGTTTTCACGTGTGTCATGTATTGTTTCGGAAAGCATGTTTCGGGCGTGTTGCCTTTCAAAACATGTTTTATAAAACATGTTTTAGGAAAACATGTTTTTAGTGTGACATCGCCTTTAGTCTGCGTGCGTGAATTAGGTGGTGGGTTCAGGGAGATGGGATGACCGAGGGAGGGACACAGGGGAGGGGCAGGTCGAAACTGAGGTAACCTTGGGAGATCTGCGATGGGCGTGGTTTATGGGCTAGTCGAAAGGATGTGAGCTCGGGCTTAGATTTGTGCGTGCACGATTGTTTCTTTTGGCGTGTGTAGGGGAAGGAGTGTATTACTTACAACTGCCTACCACTCCACTGCAAGCATGTCTCAATCCAGCACGGAAGAGACTTTCAAAGCGGAGCTATTTGCACGCTACCAAACACACCACAAATATCTGATTCCAAAAGAAGACTACTACAAACTCGTGGAGAGTGTGAAATCTGCTGCTGCTGGTGGTCAGAGAAAGAGCAGAACGACTATTATCTCCTGACCAAGTAAATTTGCTTCACGGAAGGGGGGAGGGGAAGGGGTGTGTGTGTGGGGGGGGGGGGGGGGGGGTAGGGCAGAGGCTCGAAAATTCTAACAACAGGGGAGCGGGGATTTTCATTATTCCATTTCAGTCAATAAATACCTTTCACCTGAGGAGATCTATTACGTCATTTCCAGTATTTGAGGTACACATAAAATTATTCTGACATTTTCAGCACCAAGAATACGAGGGGACGAACAGATACTCTCGCCCCACCCACCCCTCCCCAAGTCCTACGCTAGTGCATGGTTTTCGAAGATGGATTTTACTGTGACATCTTACACGTATGAGTTGCGCGAAATGTACTCGCTTGTTTTATCATATAAAAAAAAACAAAAAACTATGGTCATCGTACACGTATGAGTTGTGCGAAATGAACTTGTACATTTTTTTCTTCTTTTACTGTAACTATCTTACATATTGGTTGTGCGAAATGTACTTGCATTTTTTATTTATTTTGTATCTTCTACTGTGAGAACTTGTATGTTTTGTTTTATACTGTGGCTATCTTATATGTAGAGTTCCGTCAGATACACTTGCATGTATTTATTATTTTCACTGATTATCTCAAATATTTGAGTTGTTCGAGATGTACCTCTATGTGTTTACTTTCTTTACCATGTCTGTCCTTAAAAAAAACCCACAAAAGATTAGTTGAACGGGATATATAATAGGTGTCCCCTTCAGCAAGTGGTTTTGAGGTCGGGCTCCCAAAGCCTACAAAAGATTTCCAGGAAAGTTAAGTGCAGTAAAAGTATATGGTGCTTGGGTTGAACTCACTGTCTCATGCACATCTGGTGTATGAATCTCATGAAGTCATGCTGTCAACTTATTCACTCAGCACAACTGTGCCATATACTGGGAGGGGTTGATGATATGAGAAAGGTGAAGCAAGAATGGTTACCTCTTTCATTCATCAACCCTTGACAGTCTGTGGTGCACCTTTAGTGTTGAGTGGAATGTGCAGTAAACTTTGTGAGTTGTCTGGTATACAATTAGGCTGTCAAGCACACACATACTGGATGAAAGAAATGCTAGAACCCTAGAAAGGGGTGCGCAACCCAAAAGTCCCCTTTCTGGGGGACTAGGGACTCTGCTGCTGTCAAGTCAGTGTGGCACAGCTGCAGCACTGATTCCTTCCACTGGTGGGGCATGGTTCCACTGGTTGCAGGACAATGAGGAAGGTGGGCCACCAGGATCGACCCAGAGTGTGGATGCTGGGCAAGGCAGAGGAGTGGGAAGGAAGGGAGAGGGGGCTGACCGGGGGCGGCAGGGAGATCTGGCCAGTGGCGGCCTCCCCCAAGCAGTGAGGTGTTGTGCTGGGAGAGACCATGGGACGGCACACCGTGGCTCATCCAGGCGTGCGCGTGTGTGCTGCCCCACTGGGGGAGAGCCCACGTCCCAACCTCCTTCCGGCGTGCTGGTAAGTATCACTGGTCATAGAGTATGACAAAATTACAGGTTTTTTTAAAGGGAGATTTTCAGCACTTCTGACTGTTGAAAAACTTAGTGAAAAAGTGAATCTTTCCAGCAGAAATACTGCAACTTCTTTTTCTTGTGTTTTTCTTTCTATTTTTGTAGATCTTTTTTCGTTCTTTTGTAATGTAGCAAGGACAAGTTGGAAGACAAGCACATGTGCTTAATGCTTTTATCCTTGTAAAATAAAGAGAATTCATTCATTCATTCATTCATTCATTCATTCTAATGAGAAAAGCCTTGCTATTGTGACTGGGAACTGTTTTGAACTCTTATGTATAATGTTGATATACATATTCAGTGAACTGATTTTTTGTTCAGAAGTCAAATTTTGTGTTTCAACTTCATGTCATCATGATCTTGGAAATTAATTCCATAAGAATTAATTGAAATATTTTGGAAGGGATTTCAGTTGAAGTAAAGCACTTGGAAACTTGCATCAAAGAAATTCATATAAAAAAATATGATCAGAAATTGAAAGTGATGTTATACATATTCTTTTACTTTTGATGTTGAATTAAGTCTTGTCGGTCGCCTGAATGCAATAACTAATACAGTTTTTGTTTTATCTGGATGTGAGTTTCACACAGTGTGGACTACTCACTGCTGACAACCTCGGGGCAACATCTGACACCTGCCTCCCGTGAAAGAGTGGTGAAGATACGATGAATGACGCTGATGGTTTTGTGTGTTGTCACACCTGTCGATGGTTGCAGTAGCAGCATTCAGGATCGAGTTTCATGCATGGATGGATCAACACCAACTTAAGTATCAAGACACTGCAGTCAAGAAATCGGGAAAGCTTTGTATACCGTAATTGAAAATGTTTCTGTACATTGAACATGTTACTTTTCCTCTTTGCCATCAAACATGTACAAAAGAGATGTGTGAACTTTAGCAGAAATGAACTGACCAAGGAAAACAGTAACACCAACAACAAAGTTTACATATATTGAACTTGTTTAGGAAGAAATTTAGTGTTTTGTTTGAGACAGCTGAAGGCGGTAAGTAATCAGTGAGTAGTCCAAACAAAATCTGTTTTGAAACTGTTGATTACAAAATTGTTGTTTATTTCCACATTTAGATCCGTGTGGTAACAAAAGACGAGTTGTAGAGATCACCACCAGTGGCCACCAGTTGCTAAAGCAGAAGAAGGCTGAGTACTAGGTGTGACTTCACAAGAACCATGTCCATCCAGTCAACACTCAGGCAGCAGGACCAGGTGTAGAAAACCAAGGTCATGGTTTCCAGTGCAGTTTTGGAGGCTGGACTACAAGACCGTTCTTATTCCCAGTCAGTGAGCAGGGGCAAAGACCAGATGGGTGTGCACGTGTTGGTGTGCTGTTTTTTTTTGGTTTTTTTTTTTTTTTTGGGGGGGGGGGGGGGGCTGCACTTAAGATAGGCGTGCGGTTGCTCCCTGGAATGCTGTGGCCTAATCCATTGTTGTGTAGTTAGGTCACCTTTCGACAACATCTCCCTCTGAATCGGAGGTAACCGTTTTATTCTGTTTGTGACATTAGCCAACATTTGACTGCAACCTCTCTTTTCCCAGGCTGCGTGCATGTTTAGTTCGGGGAAGGGGGGTGGGTTGGGGGCTGGGGGGGGGGGGGGATATAAATATAAATACAGAGGGTTGTTGACATATGGCTGGTTCCCGAACCTAGTCCGTGCATCAGATGCGTTGTTAGGCCGGTCACTTTTTGACAACATCTTCCTGTGAATTGGGAGGTAACCGTTTTATTTTGTTTGTGTCATTAACAAACATTTGACTGCAACATCGCTTCTCCAGTCGTGGTTTTAGAACTCGCACTGGGCTGCATGCATGTTTAGTTCTGTTGGGGGCTTGTATTTGTATAGAAATACAGAGGTTTGTTCAAATATGGCTGGTTTCCCAGTAAATGGGTGTGCACGGGTTGGTGTGTGTGTTCTGAATCAGGAGGTAACCATTCTATTCTGATTGTGGCATTTACCACTGTTTGACTGCAACCTTTCCTCTCCAGTCGGGGTTTTAGAACTCGCACTGGGCTGCGTGCATGTTTTGTTCGGGGGGGGGGGGGGGTATATAAATACAGAGGTTTGTTCACTTGTGGCTGGTTCCTGAATAAATGTGTGTGCACGAGTCTCTGAATCAGGAGTTAACCATTTTATTCTGTGGCATTTACCACCATGTCACTGCAACCTATCTTTTCCAGTCGGGGTTTTAGAACTCCCACTTCCTGCGTGCATATTTAGTTCTGATGGGGGTTGTATTTGTATGTAAATACAGAGATTTGTTCACATATGGCTGGTTCCCGAATAGGTGGGTGTGCACGGGTCGGTGTGCTGTTTTATGCTGTTAGTGGGTTGATCACCCTAAGCTAGGCATGTGGTTGATCCCTGGAATGCTGCGTCGTTGGTGCCACCTAGTCCATGCATTGTGTGGCTAGGTCACTTTCCGACAACGTCTCCCTGTGAATTGGGAGGTAACCATTTTATTCTGTTGGTGGCATGAACCAACATTTGACTGCAACCTCGTTTGTTTGTATATGAATACAGAGGTTTGCTCAAAATTAATATGGCTGGTTTTCCAGTAGATGGGTGTGCACGGGTTGGTGTGCTGTTTTCTGAATCGGAAGGTAACCATTCTATTCTGATTATGGCATTTACCACTGTTTGACTGCAACCTCTCCTCTCCAGTCGGGGTTTTAGAACATAGAACATGCACTGGGCTGCGTGCATGTTCAGTTCTAGGGGAACTGAAAGGGGGGGGGGGGGGGGGGTAGTGTGTATAAATACAGACGTTTTTCCACATATGGCTGGTTCCCGAACCTAGTCCATGCATTTCATTGTCACGTCACTTTTCGAAAACGTCTGCCTGTGCATCGGGAGGTAACCGTTTGATTCTGTGTGTGTGTGTGTGTGTGTGTGTGTGTGTGTGTGTGTGTGTGTGTGTGTGGGCGGGGGGGGGGGGGGTGTATATTAATGCAGAGGTTTGTTCAAATATGGCTGGTTCCCGAATAGATGGGTGTGCACGGGTTGGTGTGCTGTTTTCTGAATCAGAAGATAACCGCCGTGCGCTGTTTTGTGAGTGGGTGTGTGCGTGCGTGTGTGTGTGGTGTGTGTGGGTGGGTGCGCTCTGAGTCTGTCCTTCAGAGACCGGCGCCTTATAAGTATGATGTATTATTATTATTATTATTATTAGCTTGCTTTACGTCCTATGGCTTTTAGCCCTTAAGGACAAGTTGTTCCTGGCATGTGTCTTTGGCTGCTTGGCTGGGCGAGTGTCTTTGGGGTGAGTGTGGGCTGTCTTGCTTAGCTTTGGGCAACGTCAGAGGTTCTCTGCTTGGGTCTCAGATGCCTGGTTTGGATTGTTTTTCTTTTTCTTTTCAAATTCTTTTTTGTTTTTGTTTTTGTTGTTGTTGACATTTTACATATATATACACATACAGGAGGGGAAAAATACACGCAAATTTGACATCCGGCATAGTACACTGGATTGTTTTTCAGTGCCTCGGTCTGTTCTGTCATCCGTGCTTTTGCCTTTGGATCATCACTGGGGTGTCCTTTCGCTCTTTGGTATTAGAACCATTTGGTCAGATCTGATCTGACAATTGCGTCGGCCAGAATTGTCACTGCCCTATCGCCAAGGGCTTGGCGTGGCCTGAGGAAGTCTGCGGTCTTCAGTGAGTGTCTGTCTCTCAGGTCCCAGACTGGCTGGAGGCTGGCGGGCAAGCCTTCACAGCCGTTCACAATGTGACGGACGTCTGGGCGCTGCCCGCACTGGCAGAGGTTGTTACTGCATGTGTGTGCGCAGCACAGTGTGCGTATCCTGCAGACGATTGCAGAGTGCCTGCGTGGGAGCAGCGGCACGTGGTTTTTTGTTTGTTTGTTTGTTTTTTTACCCGGGGGATGGACCCAGCCATTTTTTTTTTCACACAATGCGCGTAGTTTTCTCTCTCTGAGAGTGTGGGCCGCTCTTCGTATTTTGCTTTTCACTTCACTGAGTGTCTGGGGTAGGTTTGCTTCCATGCCATCGCCAACGACACCTTGGGCCGCGCGATCAGCCAGTTCATTTCCTCTGATGCCGCTGTGAGAGGGTAGCCACATGAGAGCTTAGTCGGTTCCCTTCGTGGCGATCTGGTGGGCCAGAAAGAGGATCTTGCTTTGTACATCACTCCTGTTCCTCGTGCCCCCTCTCTCTAGGGCGTGGAGCGAGGACTTTGAGTCGGACAGAATGACCACCCCAGCGGGAGGTTTGCCATGTCATTGACAAACGTGCAGGCCATGAGGATTGCATACATCTCTGCTGAGAAGATGCTTAACCCGGCGTTGAGTTTGCAGTGTCTTGTGATTCCAAGGTCCGGGATCACGAGGGCACATCCAACCTCTCCTGAGTCTAGGACTGAGCCGTCCGTGTAGATCTTCAGGTGCTGGGAGAATCGCTGTTCAATCTTTTCCCTTGCCAGGGTTGTGGCGAGAGCAGAGTCTGATTTCTTTGATGCGCCTTCAGCGTAGCGGTGCTTGAACTCGGGCTTAGCCAGCTCCCACGGAGGGAAGACTGGCTTGGGAGTTTGTGCCACTTCAGGTTTCGTTCCGCACTCCGACCAGATTTCCTTAGTGTGTTCTGCCATCGGGGTAGTCTTCCGATGTATATATTAGTGGTGCTTTGACTTCCAGACTCTGCCGGATCAGGGTCTCCTTGGTGACTGTATCTGAGAGCATGTCTCCCAAGGTGGTCTCAGTAAAGTGCATGGCAACTTGGAAGTTGGCACACCTCCTTTTGCATTCCTCCCTGAGTGGTAACCAGCCTGCTTCCTGGTATACCAAGTCATTTCTCGCACTTTTTTTTTGCACCAATTGCCATTCAGCCCCCCTCCCCCCCCCCCCCCCCCCCCCCTATCCAGGGTTACATCGGGCTGAACGGCTTCCAGCTCTCCCCGGAGAAAACATCACTCGTGGTGTTCTCTAGGACAAACGGAGCGAAGAACACCATGTCCATACAAATCGGGAACGTGACCATCAAGCCTTACAGCGAGGCTAAGTTCCTGGGAGTTACACTGAGGCAGCCGCACATCAGCAACCTAGCTGCAAAAGCTGCGCGATCGGTGAACCTGATCAAAATCCTGTCAGGTGAAAGATGGGCAACACCACGAGCTCCCGCCTTATGCACGGGTGCGAGGCCTTTTTCGCCCTGCCCCGGGGCCGGCGAGTTTCTTAAGCTTGAGAGAGTTGAACTGGCAGCCCTGAAAACGGCAATTTATGCGCCAAAGCGGGTGTCGGACTAATCATTACAGGCGTGTGGTTCGTCCCCAGTATGTTGCGTCAGTTGTGCGACCTATAGTCCATCAGTGCGTGATCAGGTCACTTTCCGACAGCGTCTCCCTCTGAATCGGGAGGTAACCCTTTTATTCTGATTGTGGCATTTACCAGCGTTTGATTGCAACCTCTCCTCTCCAGTCGGTGATATACTGCGGTTTTGGGCTGCGTACTTGTTAAGTTCTTTATACAGAGGTATGTTCACATATGGCTTGTTCACGAATAGATGGGTGTGCATGGGTCGGTGTGCTGTATTCAACGTCTCCCTCTGAATCAGGAGGTAACCGTTTTATTCTGTGGCATTTACCACCATTTGACTGCAACCTCTCTTTTCCAGTAGGGGTTTTAGAACTCCCACTTCCTGTGTGCATATTTAGTTCTGATGGGGGTTGTATAATTTGTATGTAAATACAGAGATTTGTTCACATATGGTTGGTTCCCGAATAGACGGGTGTGCACGGGTCGGTGTGCTGTTTCAACACTCCGGCACCGGCTGAGCCCGGGCTAAGTTAACGTCAGTATTACTGAATCCCGGCGGCCGTGCAGCCATAATGACGCTCTGTGTGTGTGTGTGTGTGTGTGTGTGTGACTGACTCGGGCGACTTGTGCACTGCACAACCCCAAACTCCAGTTACTGGGTAGGAACTGAGTTAAAAGTGTTATCACTGGCTCAGTCAGTGGCGGTACCGGTAGCCCGGCGGAACCACTACTACGTGACAGACCGCTATGCACTAGTGATGATCGGCCAAGGCCGCCGGCATAGGTAAAAAGTGCCGTTTCCGGCCGTCAGTCAGTTGTAAAACTGAGTGTGTTCACACGTTTAAAGCCGGTTTGGTTTGTTGTCAAGTTGTCGTTGTTGTTTTGTTTTTGTTTTTTTCAGTTTTGTTGTTGTTGTTTTGTTTGTGTGTGTGTGTGTGTGTATGTGTGTGTGTGTGTGTGTGTTTGGGGGGGAGGGGGAGTCCAAGTTCAGTCAGTCGAAGTTCAGCTGACACGACGGCTATCCGACAGTCGAGCAGAATGCGCAGCCACTCTGATTCTCAGTGCAAGACAAATTACATCTCTGGCAGTCAAGCTGAGCCTACCTGAGAAGCCTTTCAACTGAAATTTCTGCAGTCCGGCCCCGAGTCCCGGCCGGCACCTTCTCCTTTCAAGCGTTTCGGCCAGTATTTCACTGCATACTCCCTAAACAAAAATCGAGTCGTGTCAGTGTAAACTAGAATGCGGCACACTAGCTTGTGCTCTTTGGATCACTGCCGGCACACTTTATACACTGTCCGGCCTACTATTATCCCGCTGTTGTTTTAACGGCAATGTCAACTATTCTTCCAACGATAACGACAAAGATTATCTACGGTCTTTGATAACGGTTTTACTTTCAGTGCTCAGAGCCGATAGTTTTTCGTCTACTGCGGTCTACCGAGTCAAATTCCAACGCCAACAGCAACTGAACGCACCTCTGTCACTCAGTGATTGAAAGGTGCCGGCCTAGTCGAGTGGAGTGTTGCATGTGAAGGCCGCTTTTGGCGTAAACTTCCTGGTCTGCTCTACGCTGCGTGAGCCATTATATTTAATTTATTTTATTCTTAACGTTGATAAGAACCGTTACGTTGATAAGAACTGAAGTTCAGTCCGTCGTGTCGAAATTGTTTTGCCGCGGTGAAATGTACATGTACATGCACTGTGACTTCAGACTGACTGGTGAACAGGATCAGTGCACTATCGGCGGATACACACCCAAACTGTGAGGGGAGCCGGCTGGGACTGCTTACAAGTATGCACGTGACCCGCATGGCTAAAATCTGAGTATCAAATCTAAAATTTGCATGGCCCCGAAAGCAAACTGCGTCACAACAAAGCGGCCAAACTGAATGGCACCGCCGGACACACGAACGTATGGGAAACTGACTGGTAATTGATAACTACCATATAAAGTGCCAAAGTGTAAAGTTGCACTATTACAATGATATCTCAATACATTGGCTTTGTGTTTCAAATTCCGAATGCAAGTGGCAAGTACATGCACATACAGAATAAAACATTAGGCCGAAACCGACTCTGCAGTTAACATCACTAGCAGTTCTAGATTTGTTTTCCACTGACAAGGCCTGCAGCCATGAAACCACTCAGTAATTGTCTTATCTTATTGTACGAAAGTTGCGCTGTCATACCTGGAGGGTTTCAATCGCGGAGTCCTAAGTCAACACGGATAAATTGTCCTGCCCAGTGTACGAACAAATACACACGTGCACTCGAGTGTTCGGTCGAAAGCTTATCTGTTTAGAGGGTGGGTGTTTGGGAGTTTAACGCCCTTTTCCACCACATACGGGTGATATCAAAGACGGGGCAACGATGAAAAATATTTGGCCCCACCCGGGATACGAACTCACGACCCGAGCATTAGAAGTCCAACGCTCTACCATTCGGCCACCCCGGCTCCCCTTATGTGTTTAGAGAAACTGTTCCGGTGAGACTGAAAGGTCACTTTCAGATCTTTCAACAACTCTCCATGCACTGAAAGGTCTTTAAAGAAAAAAAAAATCTGCACACTAGCACTGGACGTTGTTGTTGTTGTTTTGTTGTTGAAACTGGAGTTTTGGTTTCCTTAGAACTGAAAAGTTTTAAAGCCTTAGAGTCTTTACTTTTAAAAATTAAATGAGTCAAACTAGCGATCGTCGGATCAGACTATAGTACACACCAAGCCCACTCATCCTCCTGTTTGTTACTTTATCTACTGATTTTGCTGTTAGACATTAAACACATTTATCACGTTTGAATCACCTAAGACAGGGAATGTTTATACTTTTTTCTTTTTTTTTTTGGTAACTACAGGAGGATATGCGTGCTATCACTGAGCCACTCGTCAACGGTAATGACAGCCTTACACTACACTATCTTACACTAGAACCTACTATTTAGCAGGTAAAGCACATGCTGTCCGAATAAAGGTTTCTGCATCCGCTTCTGGTCTTTGTATCCCTTGAGTCCTATGTGAATAAACTGAAGCCGTCGCTTGGCCAGGTCATTAGCACAGTGCGTCACTTTCCAACGTTCTTCCTCTCCGTACGGACTTATCAAGACGTCTCTCTCAGTCTCCCTTCAAGCGGACGGTAAGAAAATGCATGACCATCTAGTTACTGAAAATCTGTCCTAATTTTCATGTATGCTGCCCGCGCGCACACCTACGCAAGCTCTCTGACATCAAGCATGCTGACATAAAGAAAGTACTGGAAACACTTTCCGGGCCTCTGCGCTCGCAAAACCCCAAACAAATGAGGTCGTGTGAGCTCGCCTAGCTGATTGACTTCACTAACTTTTTGACGTATGCGAGGTTCTACATGGGTGAATGAATTTTTTAGACTCCAGAGTGCAGTCCCTTTTCGGCGGGGCGTGAAAATGTGACTGCTTACAGCCAGCGCCATTTTCAAAAATGGCGAATTTTTTTTTTTTTAGAAAAGCGAAGACTTGTGTGTCATATGATTCGATTTGAAACGAAGTCTTGAATATCCGACCACTTTTTTTTTTAGAAAAGCGAAGACTTGTGTGTCATTACTCATATGAATCGATTTGAAACAAAGTCTTGAATATCCGACCACTTTTGGTTTGGGCAAAATCTTTGCCAGCGGACAATTATTGTTGCGCTTTGATGGCACTGTTTTGATGGCACGCTTTGATGGCACTAAAAAAAATTCGCCATTTTTGAAAATGGCGCTGGCTGTAAGCAGTCACATTTTCACGCCCCGCCGAAAAGGGACTGCACTCTGGAGTCTAGCCAAGGTGTTGCACTCTACAGGCAAGTATTCATTGCACGGTGCAGACGATCACGTACCTGCCTTGTGGTGGAATAAGAGACGATTACAAAAGCATGCACACCCGTGCTCTAGGACTGAATGTAATAATAGATCTGTCCATTCAGCCAGAGACATGTTATGTATGTCTCCGATTCAGAAACACGCCTACTTTCACTAGCCTGCCATCACTTGCGCCATTGAGGATCCCTCTGGGTTCAAAGCTGGTCAAGGATGACATAGTGCGCGACCTTGTGTTTGAGAGCACCGAGACAATTTAGGCCCGTCACGGTAGCGCAGTGAGCGCCATTTCCCCACCGTGCACAGCACTCTCTGGGGCACAGACTCTTTCAGTGGAAAGTACCTCTGTGCACGGTGGAGAAATGGCGCTCACTGCGCTACGAGACAACCAACTTCTCTCAAAAGGGCGATAACTCCTAAATCACCAAAGCAATTAAGTCGGTCGCTCTATCTAAGGGTCTTGATATATTCAAGTTGGAGAGCCCAAATTTGAAGCCAGTCGGTTGAGTATTTTCGGACACGCCCGGACACAATAACACACACACACACACACACACACACACACACACATACACACACACTGTGCACACACACACACACACACACACACACACACACACACACACACACACACACACACACACACGGACGGCACTCACTGAGGCGGAGAAGTGCGTTCGCTGCACCATACACGTCAGCATCGATGACGCACGTTTTCTTACGTCATTGTCAGAGTTACACTTGTTTTCATTACTATGGAAACGAGATAGCCCCGTCATACAAATTTTATTTTTGACGTATGCAGGGTTATTTTGTCTGTTTTGTTTTTATTGTTGCCGGTTCTCCCCTCACAGTCTCCAAGTCCTACCAGTGACACTAGATCCGCTACGACCTCGACCGATTAGCCACGTGACTGGGGCCGGGAGAGCAGGGGGGAAGGGGAGATGACGTCAATTCCGTGAACTAAACATTTGACGTCAGCTTCTAGCACTGAGATCGTCTGAGGATGCTTGTCCATGTCTTGTGATTTCCCTGCTGGCTTTGTGACTTCACCGACTGAATTATTCTTCACATGAAATCTGGAAAATCTAAAGTCAAGTCAAGTCAAGTCAAAATACTTTATTTATCCCCGTAGGGCAATTCATGCGGGCGAGCATAAGACACATTAAGAAGTTAAGATCACTAAATTCATATAATTGTACACTCTCTCTCTCTCTCTCTCTCTCTCACACACACACACACACACACACACACACACACACACACACACACACACACACACACACACACACACACACACACACATCCTGCACTTGGTGACTGACTAACCGGAGAATTATAAGCATGAGGCAACTTTAAAATAAAATAAAAAAAACTAGATAGGCAAAAGCCTCCATGGCTCCCTTGTGACAAGGGTCAAGGTCATTCACAAGTGTATGTTTGTACAGCTCTTATCACTATCTATCATCATGGCAAGTAAAGTGTCTCTGGCGTTCCGAGTTCCTGGCAATATTACAATTTTCCCCCAAACATTTTGTATGGCCTTGACCTTGGGTCAAGGTCATTAAAATGAGATCACATCAATGTCTATTATTATGCCAAGTTTGACGCCTCTAGTATTTGTAGTTCCTCTGAAAACGGTAATGTTAAAATTCACAACAGACAGCTATAATGACCTTGACCTTCAGTCAAGGTCATTCAAAAAGGTAGGTCTCATTGCGGTCTATCATCATGCCTTGTTTGGTGCCTCAACTGTTTGTTGTTTCAGAGAAAATGCCAAGGTTAAAGTTTCCAAAAAACAGCCTGCATGGCCTTGACCTTGACTAAAAGTCATTGACCACAGGTATGTCAGTGAAGGTGTTGCCAATATCTATCATTACGCAAAGTTTGATGCTTCTGGTTCTTCTAGATTCCGGAAAAATGCAAATGTAAAAATTTCCAGACTGCTTTAATGACCTTGACCTTGGGTCAAGGTCATTTAAAATGGTTTGTGTGCATAGGTCTTTTCACTGTCTATCAGCACGCCAAGTTTGGCGCCTCTGCTATTTGTTATTTCTGAGAAAATGCCAATGTTAAGGTTTCACAAAAATAGCTTGTATGGCCTTGACCTTGACACAAGGCCATTGAATACATGTCTATCTGTAAAGTTCTTATCAATGTCTATCATCATGCACAGTTTCAAACCTCTGGTCTTTGTAGATTCCGTGAAAATGCAAATGTAAACTTTTCAAACAGACAGCGTTAGTGACCTTGACCTTGAGTCAAGGTCATTCAAAATGATATGTTTTGAAAGGTCTTGTGGTTGTCTATCAGCATGCCAAGTTTGGTGTCTCTGCTCTTTGTAGTTTCTGAGAAAACGACAACGTTAAAGTTTTCTGCACACACACACACACACACACACACACACACACACACACACACACACACACACACACACACACACACACACACAGACAGACAGACAGACAGACGACGGAGGGTTATTACATAGACTCCCACTGTTACACAAGGGAGCCAAAAAGGCTGGTGAAATGTCGGAGGCAGTGACGATACTTGCAGATTTTGTCTGTGAACTAAACATTTGACGTCAGCCTCACACTGGTGGTCTGACAGATGATGCTTGTGCATGTCTTGTGATTTCCCTGTTGCTTTTGTGACTTCCCTGACTGAATTAATTTGTACATAAAATCTGGAAGATCTAGAGGGCTGGTAAAACGTGGACTAGAATATCTTGGATTGTACTTACGAAATCGCAAAATTGGAACTCTTGACCGGTGCTTCTCGCAGAAACTTGAATAGTGTATATATCTTTATCTAAAAGTTCAGTTGTTCTTAATGCTAAAGCTATAATAGTGCAGTAGTTCCTGTCATATGTGCAGTTGTCACACTTGACAAAAACGCCGGGATGATGAGTAATTTGCAGTAGTCTTTTCATAGATATTTGGTCTTACAGTGTATTTGTAAACCACCCCTACCTCGGAAATATTTTTTTTTACTCAAAACCGGTCAGAGCTACAGTGCTGTAGTACGAATACAGTCAGTGTAATTGGATGAACTTCCAAAGTCTAGAAAATGAAGGAATTTCAACATCTTTTTCGTAAAAATGCGTAACATGACTGATTTAATAAAATCGGCGATAACTCTTCTAAAAAGGCAGCAAGAGAAAAATTTCAATAAGCCCACCTCTGGAGAAGGTGAATTCCCACTTCATCTCACAGTAAAAAGCTCTTTAACGAGGTGGTTTAGGGCCTAGCCACAATTACACCCAAACGCGCGCGCGCGCGCGCACACACACACACACACACACACACACACACACACACACACACACACACGTCTCACAACTACTGCCAAAAAGAACGTAGCAGCATAGTGTGCACGTAAGGCGTCTATGACGCAGATTTTGTCAGTTACGTCACGGTGTGCACGAAAGTATGTATTGTCTGGAGAAACGTCACAGTCTTGCTTTTTATCATTGAAACTTGCTGCTGCTCGCAGCGAAATCTTCCCCATCCTTATTAATAAAGCTGTTTCTCAATAGAGAAACAACTTAAAGGGTACGGCAAGTCAAGAGCACTATTGGGTTTAAATGACAGATATTGAGGTCCTAAGCTGTTAGATAGCAAAAGTTTTCGTGAACAAAGTACCATTTACTCAAAAATGCGCCGAAAACACCCTCTGCTTTCGGTTCCTGGGCTGCGCCATGTTGCCGCACTCTTTCGCGAATGAGGCGGGAAAGGTGCTGACGGTGACGTCACACCACCTCCACTGTCGGCAGTGCCTGCTTAGAGCGAGTTGTTCCAGAGTATTATTTTGTGTTCGAGATGCCACAGTGCAAAGCGTTCGGTTGTTTCAGCAAACAGGGCACGTGTAAGAATGCAGATGGAAGCCACAAAAGCTTTTTTGAATTTCCGAATCTAAACAAATCAAAGGAAAAACGGAGGTTGTGTGCGAAATGGTTGAAGCCTTGAAGAACGGCTCGCTTGCCCCGCTTCGTGCAGGAATACGCCTGGAACAATCGAGACCACAGGACCAGGTTTGTGGAGATCATTTTACACCGGATTGTTTCACTGGCGCTTTTGCGAACGATGTTGCTGCTTCACTTGTCAAACACGCATCTCCCACAACTGATTGCACTCGTTCTCATGATCGGCTCTTCCCCATCGTCCCCACGGCTGTTTTGACCCCTTACTCAGCTCTTCCTCAGAATATTCTGGCTCGAAATCATAGGGATAGTTCCCCAAATCTATTCTAGCTTTCAGGAAATTAGCAAAGTGTGTATACGAGCCAGACATAGCACGCCTAAAACGTGTAGCAGGCACACCTGCACACACAGTGTCAGAATCTCGCCTGCTGCTGAATGGTCGCGTGACGTCACTGCTAGGATCAACATGGCAGCCCCCATGGCATCGCATTTCGGCTGCCGTTTGGTGTGAAATATGCTGAATGGTGTATTCGTGTTCAAATCTTTTGGGCTGCAGCCGTCTAGGACCTCAATATCTGTCATTTAAACCCAATAGTGCTCTTGACTTGCCGTACCCTTTAAAAACAAGACTGTGACGTTTCTCCAGACAAATACATACCTTCACGCACACAGTGACGTAACGAAATTTGCGTCATAGACACTTTACGTGTGCACAATGCTGCTTCATTCCTTTTGGCGGGAGTTGTGCGACGTGTGCGTGCGTGCGTGCGATGCCTTTGCTCCTATTCTCGTTCTCTGTGTGTGTGTGTGTGTGTGTGTGTGTGTGTGTGTGTGTGTGTGTGTGTGCGTGTGTGATGTAATTGTGGCTATGTCCTAAACCACCCCGTCAAAGAGCTTTTCACTTTGAGATGAAATGGGAATTCACCTGATTCAGAGGTAGGTTTCACGATTTTTCTCTTGCTGCATTTTTTAGAAGTGTTATCGCCCATTTAAAGAAATCGGTCATGTAACGTATTTTGACGAAAAAGTTGTTCAAATGCGTTCACTTTCTACACTTTGGAAGTTCATCCAGTTATACTGAATAGGTTCGTAGCACAGCTCAGTAGCTCTGACAGATTTTGTGCCCAGAAAAAAACAAAAACAAAAAACAAACAAACAAAAAAACAAAAAAAACAACAACAACAACAACAACAAAAAACAACTCTGAGGTAGGGGGCGTTTGCGTATAAGGCCGACTACATATAACTAGAGGAGCAAAGCCTCCTTGGCTCACTTGTGAGATGGGTCAAGGTCATTCAAAAGAGTATGTTTGTAAAGCTCTTAGCACTGTCTATCCTGAAGTAAGGTGTCTCTTGTATTCATAGTTCCTAATTCATTCATTCAAATGAGATCTGTAAGAGCTTATCAATGACTATCATTATCAACTATCGTTAGTAGCTCTAGTTTTTGTAGTTTCTGTACAAATGGTAATGTAAAATTTCACAGCAGTCAGCTGTAATGACCTTGGCCTTGAGTCAAGGTCATTCAAAAGGGTATGTCTGCATAGGTCTCGTTGCTATCATTTTGCCTTGTTTGGTGCTTCTGCTGTTTGTTGTTTCCAAGAAAATGCTAACGTTAAAGTCTCCGCAAAACATCTTGAATGGCCTTGACCTTGATTCAAGGATACTGAACACAAGTATGACAGTACAGGTTTTGTCAATGTCTATTACCATGCAAAGTTTGGTGCCGCTGGTACCCCTAGATTCTGAGAAAATGACAATTTAAAATTTCCAATGAGACAGCTTTAATGACCTTGACCTTTAGTCAAGGTAATTCAAAATGGTATGTATTGGGTGGTCTTACTGCTGTCTATCAGCAAGCCAGGTTTGGTGCTTCTGCTGTTTATTGTTTCTGAGAAAATGCCAATGTTAAGGCTTTGGAAGCTTTTCTGCAAACAGCTTGTGTGGCCTTGACCTTGACTCAAAGTCACTGAATACAGGTATATCAGTAAGGGTGTTGTCAATGTCTATCATCAGGCAAAGTTTGATGTCTCTGGCTTTTCTAGATTCTGAGAAAATGCCAATGCAAAATTTCCAAACAGACAGCTTTAGTGACCTTGACCTTGGTTCAAGGTCAGTCAAGATGATATGTTTTGAAAGATCTTATAGCTGCCTATCAGCATTCCAAGTTTGGTGCCTCTGCTGTTTATTGTTTCTGAGAAAACGCCAATGTTAAGGTTTTTGAAGGTTTTCCACAAACAGCTTGTATGGCCCTGACCTTGACTCAAAGTCACTGAGTACAGGTATGTCAGTAAAGGTGTTGTCAATGTCTACCATCATGCAAAGTTTGATGTCTCTGGCTTTTCTAAATTCTGGGAAAATGCCAATGCAGAATTTCTAAACAGACAGCTTTAGTGACCTTGACTTTGGGTCAAGGTCAATCAGTATGATATGTTTTGAAAGGTCGCATGGCTGTCTATTAGCGGGCCAAGTTTGGTGCCTCTGCTTTTCATTGTTTCCGAGAAAATGCCAATGTTAAGGTTTTGAGAGGTTTTCCGCAAACAAGCTTGTATGGCCTTGACCTTGATTCAAAGTCACTGAATACAGGTACGTCAGTAAAGGTGTTGTCAGTGTCTATCATCATGCAAAGTTTGATGTCTCTGGCTTTTCTAGATTCTGAGAAATTGCCAATAAAATATTTCCAAACAGACAGCTTTAGTGGTCTTGACCTTGGGTCAAGGTCAATCAATATGGTATGTTTTGAAAGGTCTTATGGCTGTCTGTCAATATGCCAAGTTTGGTGCCTCTTCTATTTGTAGATTCTGAGAAATGCCAATGTTAAGGTTTACTGTGGACACACAGAAAGACAGACAGACAGACAGACACACACACACACACACACACACAAACACAGACGACGGAGGGTTATAACATAGACTCACTTTGTTACACAAGTGAGCCAAAAACGACTCCTTCAAATTACTCCGCATCACCCCGGCATTTTTGTCACGTGTAACAACTGCACATCTAACAGAAACTACAGCACTATTATATCTTGAATATTAAGAATAACAGCAATTTTAATAGCTTAAAATAAAACCCCCCAAAAAAAACCCACCATTTTGTCAAGTGCCTGCGAGAAGCACCGACCCAGAGTTCCAATTTTGCGATTTCGTAAGAACAATTCAAGGTGTTCAAGTCCATGTTTCACCAGTCCTCTGGATCTTCCAGATTATGTAAACAAAAATTAATTCAGTCAGGGAAGGCACAACACCAACATGGATATCACAAAACATGAACAAGCATGCTCTGTCAGACGACGTATGTGACGCTGAAGTCAAATGTTTAGTTCACAGATAAAATCTGTAAATATCGGCACTGCCTCCCACATTTCACCAGCCCTCTATATCTTCCAGATTTCAAGTAAAAATTAACTCAGTCGGGAAAGTCACAGCACCAACAGGAAAATCACAAGACATGAACAAGCGTCCTCTTTCAGACGTACGTGAAGCTGACGCCAAATGTTTAGTTCACCGAATTGACGTCATATCTCTCTCTCCCTCCCTCCCTCCTGAGATTCTAGATCCGCTATAGCGGGACGGATCTAGTGTGTTTGGTAGGTCTTACAGACTTCAAGGGGGGGGGGGGGAGGAACCCATAACAGACAAAATACAACTGGAACTTGGAGAAACAACTTTATGGGATGGGGCCATTCCTCCTTGTTTTGTTTTTTTATGTTTTTGGTGACTGATAATCTAACTCTTTCGTAACTTCATATACCTAGATTCTCAACCCTATTAATTGTCTCAGTAGTAAAAGTCGGAGGCCGCAACTGCAGTCGTATCACACTTCAGAAGAAAAGGCGAATTGACGTTTTGTGGTTACAGGGCGTACAAAATAGTTCCGGAAAACAATTTTAAAATAATACAGGTACTGGCTGTTGTTTGAATGGAATCCTGGCGTCTGAGAGGCAAAAATATGTCTTCCGTTTTCCTTCCACAATTCGCTTCCCCGTGTACTCCGACTCGGTAAGGACGAAAGGAGCAGGGCTCTATACTGAGGACTATATAAAATACATAGGCTACGAATCATACCTGTGCAGAGTCTATGGTGAAGATGTTGCTGGTCCTAACCACGATGACACCGGTCTTTGTCATTCTGGTCACCTTTCCTGGGCACAGCCACAGTTCCACTATCGAAACGACAACGAACATCTATAGTTCGACGAATGAATCAACGACGAACATCAATAGTTCGACGACCGAAACCACGACGAACATCGACAGTTCGACGAATGAAACAGCGACGAACATCGACAGTTCGACAATCGAAACAACGGCGAACACCGACAGGTACGCGAACGAAACAACGACGAACATCGACAGTTCGACGATCCAAACAACAACGAACATCACGATGGAAACAACAACCAACATCGACAGCCCGACTACCACATCAGGAAACACGGGTTCGCTCAGCAGCAGCACGGGCAGTACGTTGCGTAGTTCTTTCTGCACCAGTTTCCGATTCAGTAGTAGAAGTATATTTATTTTTTTGTGGAGGATGTACGAGGATGCTCACTTTTAGGTCATAGTACTTTTTCAGCATTTTCCGAGACTTCTTTTTCAGTTTAACGTAGCGACATCAATTTGTAATTGGCATCGAGGTGGTGCGTTTCAGTGTCGGTTGTCAGATAAAATAACACTGACGCAAGCACACGCACATATCCGAAGTTATAGCTAAACTGACTGAAACATCTCCTACAACAGCGGATTTAGTGATAAATAAATAAGAAGCGGTAATTTGCAACACTCAGTTATCTCTCATTGCTTGCAGAGGGTCCCACCGTCTCCAAGTCTGCCAGCGCTGGTGATGCGCCAGACGACGAGCTTCAGCTGTTTATCGCAGTGCTGATCATCCTGGTGGGCAGTGCCGCCATCATCCTCCTGGTTTTCTTTCTGCGCCATGAACCAGTCCCCAGCCGCAAGCCGCGAGAAGCCGCTAAACGGGAGAGCAGACCCACTGCAGAGGCGGTGACTACACCGCCAGATCCTGACGGACACGTCACGTTCCAGTTCGAGCATAACACGCTGGACTAGAGCAGTAGACGCACGGACAGCTGTGACAATTTCTTGGAGAGAATGATTACAAGCATACACGAGCATTTGTCTTCCAAAGTAAAATGCGTTCGCTCTCTCTCTCTCTCCTGCCTTCACACACACACACACACACACACACACACACAGACACACACACAGACACACACACACACACACAGACACACACACACACAGTGTAGAGGCTGACTGTGTCTTTGCACGCTCCACATATTCTGACAGAAGCAAGGGGAAGAACAGAACGATCAACGAAACATTAATTCAATTTTATTTAACGCAGCATACGTGTAAGACAATAACAATAGAGACAATAAAGACATTTCTTTGTGACTGCCATCGCATAGTCGCCTAAAAAGTTTTCATCGAACATGAACCAGTTGAAGACAGACTTAGATAAGTCACTGACTGTAAAAACTTTTTTTTTTTTTTTTTGGGTATAACATACAGAAATAAAGGTAATGCTGAGGATTACTGACAAACTTCAAAAGGGCCAATGGTGTGTCACACACACACACACACACACACACACACACACACACACACACACACACATTAAATTCATCCACTTCTGCGAAAGCATGAACTAGTTAATTATCTTCTCAGTCTTTGTAAAGTAGCTGCTGGTGGAGCCAACAGTCATGTTCCAGCCCCATGCTGTCCAGAGCGTGTGTAGTCCAGAGCTGTCTAGCGAAGTTACATCCTAGATACATGGATTCAAACAAACCCCTTGCCTCCTTCCTGAGCACGACGGCGCATAAGGTCTGAGGAGGCGAAACTGGTTCAACTCCATACTTTGTTCTTTTCTTTCTTTCTTTCTTTTTTTTAAAGATTTGTTTGTTTGTTTCTTTTTATGTTGTTTCCATAGTAATGGAAACAACATAATAGGACGGGCTAAAATTTCCACGTTCATAGGCAAGCATCTGTGGTACAAACGCACGTCACTGCCGATCTCCCGCAGAGACGATTATGCAAGTGTAACTCTGACAATGACGTAAGAAAACTTGCGTCATCGATGCTGACGCGTATGGTGTTCCGAACGCAGTTCTCCTCCTCAGTGAGTGCCGTCTGTGCGGATGTGTGTGCGTGTGTGTGTGCGTGTGTGCGTGTGTGCGTGTGTGAATTGTGTCCGGGCCCGTTTCTTCGAAGATACTTAACCGAATGGCTTCAAATTTGGGGTATCCAAATTTATCAAAATGTTACATTAGACGATTCAAGCGTGTGATGATTGCTTAAGTGATTTGGGAGTTATCGCCCTTTTATGACAAGTTGGTTGTCTTTCGTGTACAGGCGTAATATTTATTTAAATCACTCAATTGTTTGGCAGTAGATAGCTTGAATACGGACTCTGAATTGACTCACTACTAGAAAATGGTCGCTCTTATAGTTTTCATGTAAACCGAGCCTGAGTTGACATTGCATGTGAACCCAGTTCAGATGCCTATTTCTCCGAAAATACTAAACCGATCGATTTCAAATTTGGGGTTTCTAAATGAATCAAGATTGTTGAATAGAAGGCCCGATCCAGGTACGATTGCACACATGATTTGCGAGTTATCGCCCTTTTCAAAAAAAGTGGCTTTCTGGCGTTTAAAGGCGTAATATTTACCTAAACCACTCCATTTTTGGGACATAGATAGCATGAATACGGACTCTCAACTGAGTGAATTTTGGAGGTTGTCGCTTTTATACTTTTGGCGTAAACCGTACCTGATGAAAGTGCTGGTGAACACACTTTAGATCTCAAAATCGCTCCTACTATACATAGATAATGAGCCTGGGGTGCCATAAAAAATATACAAAAAAAATTAGAAAAATTCACTGCAGCCGTTGTCGTCAGTTGACTCGAAAATTTGTACTCGAAGCACATTTCCTTTACACAAGCCACACGCCTCACAAACATCGCAGAAAAGGCACACGCGCACTGACGCAAAACTGTATCAGCGTCAGTTTGCCGACGTCATGTTTGATTGACGTGGGGGTGTGTCGTCACTTTTCGGAAGTTCTCTATTTGTAGACGGGGAAAGCGGGAGTTTCATTGATGTAGTGAGCTTTGTTTTTCCCACTGACTCTCACTCAATAGCATAGTAGAGTGAGAGAACACCACATAGGTCTCAATGGAGCACATGCACAAACGCGGCTCGCGCAAGTCTGCGTGCGTGCGTGCGTGCGTGCGTGCGTGCGTGCGTGCGCGCGCGCGTATGTCTGTGTGTGTCTGTGTGCGCGCGCGCGCAGCAGACATAACACATAGTGAAAAAACGTTCGCCGCGCAGACTTGTCTGTTAAACACATTGAGCCGGTATAAATTCGATCTTTACACTGCGCAGCAGCAACACTTCAATTTTCATGGGGCTGCTTTCATTGCAAGAATTGTATCCGAGTCAAAGTTATTACGTCAAATGTATTATGCGTCATCCCAATGAGGAAAACGTCATAGATTTCAAAGAAAACAACTTGACGTCTCTCCTCCAAAACCAAGATTGGTCTGACAAGCCCGGTCAGTTGTTTCCATTGAGAGAGAGAGAGAGAGAGAGAGAGAGAGAGAGTGTGTGTGTGTGTGTGTGTGTGTGTGTGTGTGTGTGTGTGTGTGTGTGTGTCCTCCCGTATACATGGCATTACAAAAGTACGACCGTGACGACAGCAGGTGATTAAATGGAAACAACATATTGGGCTGGTCAGTGGCCATCTTGTTTTCTGTTGTTATTGTTTTTGAGGTTTTTGTTATTGTTATTCTTGTTGACTACCCATTCCTTGCCAGCTCCATTGGTATTCCTTCCAGGACATGGGTGGAATCCCGAAGGGCTCCTTGTTATCCAAACTGTGTAGGCACATACAGTAAACTCCGGTTATAGCGGCCACACTTGGGACATGAACTTTGGTGTCGTTCTATCCGATGTCCGGTATAACCAAAACATCGGATATAGCGGCAACTTTCGCCCTGGTGGACGTTAAATCCGATGTCTCCGTATATAACGGAAATTTTCCGGTATAGCCGATGTTTCCGTACATAAGGGACATTTTCCGGATTGAAGACATTTCCTCTCTCCTCTCTCTCTCTCTCTCTGTGCGCGCACGCGCGCGCGCGTCCGTGCGTGAGTATCTTTTAGTATTTACAAGATAATTTAAATCAAATTTGTAAACAACTATTGAACTGATATTGATCAACCAATAAGATAAAATAAAATAAAATTCACTGTAAAACGTTGTTGTATTCACACACACACACACACACACACACACACACACACACACACACACACACACACACACACACACACACACACAGGCAGAAGCACACACACACACACAGGCAGAAGCACACACACACATGCACGCACGCGCGCGCGCGCACACACACACACACACAGAGGCAAAAGCTAACGCGAGCAATTTCCCGCGCGCGCGCACGCACACACACACACACACACACACACACACACACACACACACACACACACAGAGGCAGAAGCTAACGCGAGCAATTTTCCTAGAATTAGGTCATCGTTTCTCTAGATTCATGCAGCAGTCCGTGTTCGTACCTTGTCGCACGCGCGCTGCGTGCGTTATAAGCGGAGGTGGGACAAGAAAACATGACCGGAATAGTAGCGTTCGGTATAACCGGTGACTGCAACGACTGCGCCGTCCGATTTATCCGGAGAAAAGGGATCCTGGGGACGTGAAAACGTGTCCGGTCAAACCGATGTCCGGTGTAACCGATGGCCGCTCTATCCGATGAGTTTTTAGTCATGTTAAAGAAGGCCCTCGGCCGGGAAATGATTTGCTATGTCGGTATAAACGGAGTCCGGTATAAACCATGGCCGCTGTAAGTGGAGCATACTGTAATGCATGAGGGTGGCGTTCCCAAACTGAGACATATTCGATCTAGTCCCATTCCATTCGGCAAGTGTATGCAGATAGGTGGCCGACATGGCTCAGTGTGGACTGCTCCACGTTTGTGTAGGTAGGCCAGATCAGTTTTACAGTAGGTCGGTGTCTCAACTAGGGGTGTTCGGTTTTACCGGTTTTCCGGTTAAAATCGGTCCGACTTTCTCACGGTTCGGTAAACCGGTTTGGCCTTAAAAAACCGGAAAACCGCGGTTTTCTAAGGGACATCACTCGTCGTTTTTCAGCCCATTACAAGACACCCTCCTCCTCCCCCTCCTCCTTATCATCATCATGTTGTTGTCGTTGTTGTTGGCTGAACAGGGAAACCGGGGTGGCCGAATGGTAGAGCGTTGGACTTCCAACTTTCGGGTCGTGAGTTCAAATCCCGGCTAGGGCCAAATATTTGTGCTGGCTTTTTCATCGTTGCCTCGTCTTTGATATCATCCGTATGTGGTGGAAAAGGACGTTAAGCTCCCAAACACCCACCCACGCACCCTTGTTGGCTGAACATTTCCAACGGAGGGGTACAGGAAGCCGGAGTACTAGGAGACCCCCCTCCTTTCCTCCCTTCCATCTCTTGGGGAAACGTTAGAAACAATAGATGACGTATACATAGCCGCGGTTAACCGGTTTTAAACCTCGGTTTTCTATTGGAAAAACCGGTTAAAAACCGGTTTGAGAAATCGTACCGGTTCCACCCTCTAGTCTCAACGTGCAGTATCAACGTTCATATTGAAAAGCTGCCTCAGACGCCTCTGTGTGCGCACGCGCCTTTACACGCCTCTGCGTGTGCATGTCACTCTGTGTGTGTGTGTGTGTGTGTGTGTGTGTGTGTGTGTGTGTGTGTGTGTGTGTGTGTGTGTGTGTTTAGGCCACATTAAGACAGATGCACCTGCCCCTGTTCCCCCTTATAAAGTGCATTCGTGAAGCCAGCCGTCGACCGCTCGTTGTGTCGCCGACGTAGAAAAATGATTAAAACAATAACTGTCACAGACAGCACGACGACTCCAACTACAATGCCGGCAACTGCACCACCTCCAAGTCCAGATTCGTTAGCTGCAGACACAGACCACAGATCACAAGTTAACATTACAAGCACCATCAGGCAGTCTGACTCGAATGACCTCAGCTGGCGAAATAAAATCGGTTTTTTTTTTTTTCATCCCTATTCACTTACCACCACCACCACCCCTCCTCCCCAACCCCTTTTTCTTTCGTATTTCAAGTTGCACCTTATGGGGATTGACATATTTAAGCTTACCTTTGTCAGAAGTCATTCTGGAAGTATGTGTGATGCTACCCGATGGGGCTGATCGCGTGGTCGTGGACCGAACAGGAGTTGGTGTAGAGGTGAACATTGGAGGGGGCGGCGTTACAACGATCGCTGTGTGGGATGTGGCTGTTCGCGGTGTAGGCGTGGAGGGGAGGAAGTTAGTGGTGGCACGTGACAAGGTGCTGGGGACGGGCTTGTTGGCCTGGCTGTAAGCACGCGACGCAGATTCAGCACTTGTTGGCGACGACAATGAACCGCCCGAAGTTTCATATGCTGCAACAAGTGGAAATGGCCTAATTTGCATGTTTCAGGAGATGCAGAAGCACGCTTCTCTTAGAAACAGATAATTTTACGTACTAGGGTATAAATAACGATGTCAGACAGCCTTGATTTCACTTAGTGACCCCCCCCCCCCCCCCCCCCCCCGTCCTTCCAACCACTCGCGTTTAGCCTCAGCGAAAGCAATTCCCGAGTCAAAGCCAGCAAGCCACTGATAGCCAGCCACTGACTAATGAAACGACACCATGAACAGGCTCGGCATATGAAAGTCTGAACTGAGACTTGCCTTTGCTTCTCATGCAGACATAACCATTAGCCGCCGCACACTCTTCATCTGTCCACCTTCCGTTCCAGGGAGAGAGATGGGCACATAGCAGCTCTACTCCGTCCTTTGTTACCTCTCTTGGATAGTTCGATTCCCAGTTAGTGAAGTCCACACCCGAGTTGTCTCCCCAGAAGAATCCATCTGTATGGGCAAATGGTGTCATCGTACTCAGAGATGCGACTGACACTATGTGCATATTTACATGGTTGCTTTCTGAATTATGTATTTTACTTTACAAGTGATTGACTAAAGGACCAGCTGGAAGTGTATAGAGAGACTCACCCAGTTCTGATCGCCGAAGACCAATCCACACAGGAAGTGGTGAGGTGGCTTTGACTTGCTGTTGAAGGAAGACGTTGGTGGCGTTATCGTGAATACTGACAAGCGTGGCCCCCTCTTGTTCACACAGGAACATGGCATGCGCAAAGGGCACCCGTTCAGTAGAGTGAAAGGCGAAGCAATGGTCACCGAAAGGCTGCCAGTCGTCACCAGGACATGTCCCGCTACCGGGCGCAGGGCTGTAGGGTGGTGATTCTGTTGAACAGGACATCATGGTCACGCAATTTAGCAACAGTGCTAAACAATATCATGTTTTGCAAGGAATACCAGTAAGGACATAGAACACCGAGAAAAATAATTACATCGTATTGGTCAACGTAGCAGAGATGCGATCACATCTAAAGACTCTGTGTAACCAGTCCTTGACTGTGTTGCTTCTGGAATAATCAGTGTGTATCTCTGACACTGAGAACTAATGACAGAAAATTGATACTTTATACTGTGTATATTTACCAGATGTAGTCTTGCAAACAAATTTCCGGGGGTTGGAACATATGTCTTCGTTCCAAATCCCGTCAGGCATCATGGAGACACAACCCTCGTCTGCGTCCTCGGACGGCTCACCGGGACCCCAGTGTGTGAACATCACAGGCCAGCCGTCTGACCACCCAAATACATTCTTTGTCTGCACATCACACGGTCGTATTACATTTAGTGTCATGATGTACTCTCTCTCTCTCTCTCTCTCTCTCTCTCTCTCTCACACACACACACACACACACACACACACACACACACACACACACACACACACACACACAGAGTATTTACGGACTGACCTGGGTTGTGGTCAGTCCCAACCACAGAGGTCCCGGATTGTCCGTGCTGGAGGCGTAAAGGAAGACGAAATCCTGTTCCACTTGACTGTGAATGCTGACAAGGTGCGCTCCCATGGACACGCACTGGTCCTCGGCATCGTGCCAGCTGACGGTTGTGTTCAGGTAACGGTAGCAGGCGGACCCAAGGCTCTGAAAGCCTGCTGGACACGTGCTTCGTGTGGTTGTTGGTTGGTCCATATACGCAACTGACAAAGGACAGTAACATCAGTCAGAGGAAATCAATTGCAAAGGTTTAAAAAAAAATCATGCGCACTCCTCAATTCTACTCGCCACATCTGAATAACTATTGTTAGCGTGTATTTGTACTAGCGGGTAAGTGTGCTCACTAACTGTTAACAATCAGTTGCAAAGTGTAAAAACAATCCTGCTCACTCCTCAAATGCAGTGCAATACTCTCAAATCTACTGGCCACATCATGTGTATAACTAGCGTGTCGGTATTTATATTAGGTAAGTGTGATCACGAACTGTGCACTGACGGCCGCTGAATATACCCAAACTCCTTCGGCGATTCAGCGGTGATTGCAAATTAAATTTCACTGAATTGAACACTCGGGATATTCAGATCTGCAGCACGAAACTTATGAACGAGTTCAAGTATATTCAGCTCTTCTGCTGAGTAATGGGCCATATTTTACAAGCTTACATCGATTACTCTGACACACCCAACCCATCTTGCGGGAACACGCTGCATCGTTCCAACGTCCAGCATTAGCGCCCCGACTATACAAGTGTACACAGCCTTCCTGCACACAGCCAAAGAAACGTACACAAGGGAACTCTAGTTCAAACTCCTTCATCAACTCTTCATATTGTGATCGAAACTGACAAGCTTACACCGCGCTCTCACTTATCTGAAACACTGTGGCGTTTGTCATGCATTTTTTGGCTCACTTGTGTAACAAAGTGAGTCTATGTAATAACCCTCCGTCGTCTGTCTGTGTGTCTGTCTGTCTGTGTGTGTGTCTGTCTGTCTGTCTGTCTGTCTGTCTGTGTGTCCGCAGTAAACCTTAACACTGGCATTTTCTCAGAAACTATGAGCAGCAGAGGCACCAAACTTGGCAAGCTGATAGACAGCCATAAGACCTTTCAAAGCATATCATAATGATTGACCTCGACCCAAGGTCAAGGTCACTAAAGCTGTCTGTTTGGAAATTTTACATTGGCATTTTCTCAGAATTTAGAAAAGCCAGAGACATCAAACTTAGCATGACGATGGATATTGACAACACCTTTACTGACATACCTGTATTCAGTGACTTTGAATCAAGGTCAAGGCCATACAAGCTGTTTTGCGGAAAACCTTCCAAAACCTTAACATTGGCATTTTCTCAGAAACAATGAACAGCAGAGGCACCAAACTTGGCAAGCTGATAGACAGCCATAAGACCTTTCAAAACATACTATAATAATTGACCTCGACCCAAGGTCAAGGTCACTAAAGCTGTCTGTTTGGAAATTTTACATTAACATTTTCTCAGAATTTAGAAAAGCCAGAGACATCAAACTTAGCATGACGATGGATATTGACAACACCTTTACTGACATACCTGTATTCAGTGACTTTGAATCAAGGTCAAGGCCATACAAGCTGTTTTACGGAAAACCTTCCAAAACCTTAACATTGGCATTTTCTCAGAAACAATAAACAGCAGAAGCACAAAACCTGGCTTGCTGATAAACAGCAGCAAGACCTTTCAAGACTTACCATTTTGAATGACCTTGACTGAAGGTCAAGGTCGTCAAAGTTGTGTAATTGGAAATTTAAAATTGCCATTTTCTCAGAATGTAGTGGTACCAGAGGCATCAAACTTTGCATGGCATGATAGACATTGCCAAAACCTGTACTGGCATAACCTGTACTGGCATACTTGTATTCAATTTCCTTGGGTCAAGGTCAAGGCCATTCAAGATGTTTTGTGGAGACTTTAACGTTAGCATTTCCTTGGAAACAACAAACAGCAGAGGCACCAAACATGGCACAATGATAGGCAGCAAAGAGACCTATGCAGACATACCCACAGCTGTCTGTTGTGAAATTTTATATTACCATTAGTACAGAAACTACAAAAATTAGAGTTATCAAATTTGGCATAATGATAGTCACTGATAAGCTCTTCACTTACAGATCTCATTTGAATGACCTTGACCCAAGGTCAAGGTCATAGAAGCTGTCCTGGGAAAACTGTTATGTTGCCATTTGCCGTTTTCTTAGGAACTATGAACACAAGACACCTTATTTCATGATAGCTAGTGGTAAGAGCTTTAGAAACATACTCTTTTGAATGACATTGACCCATCTCACAAGTGAGCCAAGGAGGCTTTGCTCCTTTAGTTAAAAGAAGAAAACCGTTATTTTCTACAGGAAACAACACGGACAGGTTGATGTATACACGCAATGTCGATATGCACTATTCTGCAAAGAAACATTTACATTGAGTGCAAAACAGAAAAAGTCAGTCTCGGCCACAGCTTCCTCTGCATCTGAGTTGTCTAAATGCACATCTGTTGAACGTGCGCATAAGTAGCTGCAGTTGTTTGCGGTACGGAAACATCGCATGTTCAGCTATCATACCTGCTCCGCACCGTTCGGTTCACCAGTGTCCCAGTTGGTGTACAGCAGTTCTTCGTTGTCTATCCACAGATACTTCTGGTCCACCAGGTGTAGACCAATCCACGCCAGCAGTCCACTGTTCAGCAGCTGTGTCGTCAGGAAAGCTGTCAGCGACAATTATAGCAAGCCACGATTTCAGAGCTTGCAATTTTGTTTAAAACTTTCGAACCCACTTTGAACAACAAACATCAACATTTAAGTCTCATGTTTTCCTGTTCCAACTTGCAATTAAAAAAGGATAACGCCGTCACATAGAAACAAAAGGTTTTCTGGTCCCCCCATGGTAACACATTCTAAACTGTATTTATAGGTAATGTTTGACGATCTGCATACCCGAACAATACAAAATTACCGTTTTCGCGGGCATTCCTGATGGAGGCTAGCGTGACCTTGAGGAAAGGTGTGGACCGTTGTTTGCAGTCGTTCATGGCGTCCTGCCAGGACTTGCCGCTGGATGGCTGACCATACACACCGTAACAGCGCGAAAAGAAAGCAACCATACCATCAGGGCATCCGCCTTCTGTTGACACGCTGGAGGTTGGTGGTAGGGTCATGGTCACCATATTGCGCTTACACACGTAACCCTGGGACAGGGCGCAGTGGTTGTCGTTCCATTTCCCTGACATCATCACAAACACACGTAAAAAAAACTGAATGCGCATTGGGTAACTGTCAACGAAAAGGGACAGACAGCTAGAAGTAGTAGGTAGTAGAGGAAAGCTTTCGAAGTCGCTCAACTATACAGTTACTCAGCCAAAAGTCGACAGATGTTTGCCTCTGTTTCTTGGCTATATAATAATAATAATAATAATAATAAATGGCATTTGTAGGGCGCATTTCCTTGGCATGAACTCAATGCGCCAATCCCTTACCGACACTCACGCACATTTTACAAACAGTGGACAGACATACATTGGTGAAACTGAGTAGTTGCTGACACGGGAAATTACTGGAAAGCTTTACAAAAGAGGAAAGTTTTAAGGTTGCTCTTAAAAACAGACAGTGTGGGCGCGTTTCTCAGATGTGCTGGCAGGGAATTCCAAAAGGTTGGTGCAAAACTGAAACAGCGCTCGCCAAAGGATTTCAGTAAGGAGCAACATCACGTCTGACCATTCACATGACCTTCAATTGTGACGACGCTCCCGTTACCGCTGATTAAGCAAGACGTTGAATACACAAGCAAAACTGTTACTGACCTGAGCGTACCAACATCTCGGCACACGCCTCCTCACCGCCCGCGTCGTCAGGTCTGCTATCCCAGTTGATGAAGGATACAGAAGAACCGTCACTCCAGCTGCACAGTTAACATCACGCAAACTGCAAACTGTATTTGTTAAAGGTCTCTGGTCTAGTGTCCTCATACCTCATACTGACACGTGCATGTCACCTTCGCAATACTCCGATGGTAATGCCGGTTACACAGACGTCAAGAGATTTACGGAGTTACTATTTATTTATTTATCTATCAAACTTTATGAAGTTTTTGAAGGAGTGTTTTTCTTGCTTATACATAGAGCGAATGGCCGCTCTATTGCATGTAATAGTAAGGGATAGAGAGTCGCTTCCTAAAATCTTCCCACAAAAAGACAAGAAATATTCCTGTTGGAAGGCGGGATTTTTGTTGTTGTTGTTTGCTTTGTTTTGTTTTGTTCACTGGAAAATTTAGACTTTTGGAAGTTTGACTCTCAGGTTATCCTTTACACGTACCCGTAAAATCCGGCATCAGACTGTAGTTCACTCAAGCCGATCCATATGCTTTGCTGAGATGTCCTCTGGGCCTGTTGAGAGAAATACATTTCGCGTCAGTAGATGTACTTTACGATGTTACGACGTTCGGCAAGGCACAATTTGTCATGCGTTAAACCTTGTAGTATGTCAGAACACTCGGCAAAATGCCCTTTATCCTGGGGCTTCTTTCATATAATTCAGCACAATGTGCGAGTTTCGTTTTCCCTAACGAATACAGACTTGCAAGTGCGACACGATCAGGTAGCTACCTCTGAATTGCCACAGTGATCATTGACCTCATTGACTGTTGCAAAGCTCCTGATGCCAGCTCATGTCAGTATATGTATATGTATCGGTCACTGTACCAACGCTGTCTGGCGTGGTATGAGACAGCTCTTACCATTTTGAGAATAAACATGTTTTCCTGAATGCTTGTTACAGACGCCAGGTCCGCTCCCTGATCCCGACATGCCGACCGTGCCTGACGCCAGGTGGCAGCACCGTTACCACTGACGTCCGCCACGTAATAACAGTTGTCACCATAACGCTTCCAGGCGTCGCTCAGAGGGGCGCAGCTACCAGCTCCATGTCACAAACGACAGCAGACATTACAGACTGTCCATGATTTAGGGATTTATTTCGTACAAATGTCGGCACTTAGTACATGGTACTGATTTTCATAACTGATGCGACATGAAACCAAGGAATCTAGACCCGCTATAACGCGACGGATATAGAGCTATTGGGACCCCCAAACAACCAACCGTAACTGATGCTAACATACCAGAGTCGGAAACAAGTACTTCAAACGATAACAGATTGCACATATCAACAAACATTGCTCGTTACACTGAGGAATTACATTTTGCATATGAAATATTGCCGGTAGTCAGGTTTGTAGAATAGAACTGTACCTGGGGCTGCAGTTGGAGCTACCCTGTCCCTTATGCGTGGAAAAGGAGCCAAACCTAAAATGAAAAGATTTTGATTGTTATATTTTTCTTTTCAAGCGATGGTGTTCACAAAGACTGAAGTTCTTCCACGTGAAACAGTCAACAGTTTTCCCATTTTGATTGTTTGAAGTGTCGGTAGGCCTACCTCGCCTGATGGCACACAGCCAGTTACGGCGCAAGCCGCAGTCCTGTAGCGCCAGAACTCCTGATGTCACCTGAAGCTCCACGCAAGTGCGGGTACCGTTGGCAGTGTCCGGCTGACCTGGTGCCCAAGGTCCGGTCAGTCCTACAGGACTGCCATCACTCCACAGCAACTCTGTCACACACAGATGGGTCTTTGTTCATGACAAAATTAATGCTTGTCAGACCGCACAAAACAGTAGTTTTCATAAAGAAAGCCGACTTTAAACAACAACGTGTAGACCTTTTCTCTGACTTGCTTAGGGCATTCACAGGCGCCTAAGTGTGTGCTAAGGTATTCGCATAACCACGCCCATTGTTCCATGTCGCGGTGAGGTACATCAATCAAAGGTGGGTTTTACCGTCGCATTTACACGCATTTTCATTCTTAATTTGCCTGATTAATTTCTTGTTGGTCAAGCTTGAAACAAGTATGTATATACACAGACATCATACTGCCACTTATCACTTACATCGCAGCAGGGTTTTTTTCTCACAGGAAAGGATTCTAATCTTTCAAAAAAACGTACACTGGAACTAGATGCGGTTGTCCGTATCGTCTGATTGGCAAAAGATATTCAGATCGTGCTCCATCAACAGAGCGTAAGCGAGTGGAAGGCTGTGCAACCGGTTAATGAAACCCTCCCACAAAAATCCAGTAATAGCACAAAGGATATAGTCAGTGTTGCGGAATACAGCGCGGTCAGGGCAGGATGAAGTGCAAGTCAACATATCAGACAGTCACACAAGTGCAAATGTCGCAAGAAAAGGTGGTAATCAGAGGACGAGGATGTGGGACACTCTCAGTCAGTGGTGCACGTGACCACGGGAAGGTGGCCGGTACGCATAAATATACCTCCAGTGTTTGTGGAATGTAGACCGATCCAGTAATGATTTGAACTCCCGCTGTAAGACACCAAGCACATCGAATGACAGGCTGACGACAAAATTTACTATACAGTCATGTGGTAGTACCAAAACATATATTCCCCACCAGTGTGAAATACGGCTCTTGAAGTCAAGTCATGTTCACCACCACAACACAACATTTCACAAATCATACACTCTATACTTTACATGCTTTCGGATAAGGAAAATAGATTAGGATTCGAAGTCCTGTGCTTTGTCGCTGTGAGTCGTGATGCTGCATGTGAACTATGCTATTCCATCCGAACTGGACGCACTGAAAGTGAAGGCATGCGTCGTGCGTGAATATGTGTGTATCCAATACCCGGTAGTGCACTCACAGTAATTTTTGTCGCCAGAAGGTGTCCATGACAGTAGCGTCCTGGAAGCTGGCCAGGTCGGCGGTCTGCTCATGACAGTCAGCACGTGCACCCGCCCATGTACGTTGAAGGGTCGCTGCCTGGTTGTTCAGCTGGCACGGGAAGTTACTGACGTTATTCTTTAACAGACCACTCGATTATTTTTTGGTCAACACACAGTATACTATCGATAATGGTCATAAACAAACCTCACTAAAACGCCACACAATGACGTTTTTCTTATGCGATGAAATACTCTGAAAAAGTGTTCTCACGTGGATCAACTGTTGCTGAAGCATGCACGTCGGGCCTTTCGCTCTGCTTATGTATGTGGCAACCAACCTGCCGGTACGGTTTTAACATGACATGAAATTATATCCTCTCTCTCTCTCACACGCACGCACGCACGCACGCATGCACACGCACACGCACACACACACACACACACACACACACACACACACCTGGTAGCAGAAGGAGCTGTTGAGGTCAATCCAGTTGGCGGGACATGCTCCAAGTTGAGGCAAAGAAGGAAACACGGGTTGACTGAAACCGTCACGGGGAATTTTACAGACAGCTTTCAGTGAGCTTCGGCAGTTCTGGTTTCTCCACAGACCTGCACCAATACTGCCCGCCGACATTGCCACACAGTGCCCTTTGTTGTGACTGTCTGCAAGAACACGTACCCCAAATACCGACCCTATCAATAAACCAGAGAACAACTGTGTGGACATCCCCCTTTTCCCTTCTCATTTGTTTTGTTATTCAGCTCGGTACTCTTGGCTGCACCATAGACCCTGAGTGTATTCACAAAAAAGCGAAATTCGACCTTCCTGAATTCTGAATCGCACTCTAAACGATGCAGCCGAGAGTACTGATTAGCACGTTACTGTGATCAACTCAATGACTGTCATTAAGGAAGAGCAAGCGAGCATCCTTGCTGAGTGAACGCCGTGACCGTTTTAAGTTGACGAAGGACACTCACCTGGCATGTTGGCGGCCCAGTTAGTGAAGGTGACAGGCTGCTGGCCGTCGACATAAGTAAATCTGCCCGGGTCGTTGCTGTCACTAGCATCAGTCCAATACAGACCAGTCCGCCCGGCCAACAGTGACGACAAGAATGCCTGCTCGTACCTGAGGGCGAACACACACCGACAGGCAAAAGTTCTGCACGTCTGTTTCTAAAAACTCATAAAAATTAACCCGTCAAGGTCGACCAAAACGGTCACAACAGCTTTCAGGCAGCGTGTCCACCAGTAGATCTTGGGTCATGGTCATCCTCAAAACACAAGTGTTCACAATTAGCCTCCTCATTTTCTGAAGGCAGACATGAGCAATGGCATACAAGGCACACATCTCCTAGATCGAGGTAGCGCTCTCAGCTGTACTTACCTGAAGTTACCTCCCATATATATGGGACACGATAGATCTTTTCAGGATTTACATTGCAACACGTACATCTTGAAGCCAGGGTATCACTAGTACATTGTGTACTTAGCCAGTTTTCCAAGTGATCTTATGGGATGACTTTTGAATTACTTGTACCTGTCGTTTATTGTGACCAGATGACCAAAGAAAGCCTGACATTTCTCAGCCGCTTCTAACTTCGTGTTGCTGTCTTCCACCAGCACATAACAGGAGTAGGTGTAGGCGTACATCCCCTGCACATCAACTACAACTGTAACACCCGCTGCTGTAATGGTGGTCATGTACATCACACTCATATTCTGTAAACACACACACACACACACACACACACACACACACACACACACACACACACACACACACACACACAGAGAGAGAGAGAGAGAGAGAGAGAGAGAGAGAGAGAGAGAGAGAGAGAGAGAGAGAGAGAGAGGTCAATACAGTAACGATCCATTCAAACTTCTATTCCACGCAGACGGTAAAAAACAACACAACAAGCAGCCTAAATCCATCAGAATTATACCATAAAAAGGTATCGCGGACTCACCACACTACAGCCCTGGGGGGCGACTGCCTGTTCTGGTTCGTCTGACGGACTGGCCTCCGCTACACACAGGTACGACAGTCTGGTGCTGCAGTCAGTCACCATCCAACCGGCAGTCTGAATCATCATCATCATCATCATCATCATCATCATCATCGTGCATTGGTTCCATTGTCAGTCGGCTATTTTCGATATTTGTTTTCTATAAGAAAAAGAGCCGCTCTCAGGAAAATAAAATAAGCCCTTCGGTATGACTCCCTGCTTTCTCATGAACAAGGACTTTGGGCATACGTACAATGCTTTGATGTTCAGACGTGTTTCCATGGCTGTGCCGCTGTCAGTGTTGTGCTTATATCTTATCATTAGATGTAATACGTGCTTCACAAAACGAACTGACCAGCAGAAAGCCAGATCTTGAGTTATAACACCGTGTAAATGGTGGGGCCGATTCATGTACAGACCTGGTTGTTGATGGCAACACAGTGGCCATTGTCGCGCGACAAGGTGGTAGCGGGCTGGTTAAGATCCCAGTTGGTGAACACCACATCCTCCGTGTTGGACCACTCGAAGTATCTCTCTTCCCGCAGGTCACTCAACCCTATCCACGCCGGGCCTGCCACTGTGAAGGTAATGGGTCTCGTTAGTACGAAGCTCTCTCTCTCTCTCACACACACACACACACACACACACACACACACACAAACACACACACACACACACACACACACACACACACACACACACACACACACACACACATGCGTCAGTGGAACTAACATCGAACAAGACCACTGATGGAGCTGGCTTATACTCCCCATTCAATTTGCCGTCCCTGATCATTCAGTTGAGGGTGCGACTGTACATAGCCGGCTACTAGGTTTTAGCATGATGATTGTTACAGTCTTTGTCAGTTCTAGCAGACTGACAAGTACACAGACCTGTAGCAGTCCCCATGAGGCTGTAGAGAAGCTGGTTAGTGATGTCATCAGCCACTGACGCCAGATCACCTCTTCTCGACAGGCAGTCGGCATGAGCACTTTGCCAGTCAAGCGTGCCGTTCATCAGACCGTAACATTCGTCTTCAAAACGTGTCCACCCTGCCGGACACACTTTGTGGCCGGAAGCTGTGTGCAGATGAAAATCAATAAACTTTGTGTACACTAGAAACAACACAAAGAGAGCTATAGTCACTATATCCATGTAATCAAACCGCCGAACTTAGGAATCTTGTCTATTATCGAAGTTGCTTTCGACATTATCTGTCCCTTGTGGGCAGAGCAACATTACGCTAATACTCACTCAAGCCAGTGGTGTAGACAAAGTTGGCGGCCAGCCCTCCACATATAAACTGTGGCTGGTTTCGACACTTGAGATTACAGTCTGGAGAAATACCGTACCGGCCGTAAGAGTTGCCACAATAACACCTGTCCTGAGCCTGTAGTCCAGCGAAATAGTAACCCTGCAGCACATTTACAACGTGACGTGTAAGAAATCAATACCAGTTAGGAGACAACAAAATGTGTTGCAACACCCCACTTACTACACCACTACACCCCACTTACTACACCACTACACCCCACTTGCTACACCACTACACCCCACTTGCTACACCACTACACCCCACTTACTACACCACTACACCCCACTTGCTACACCACTACACCCCACTTGCTACACCACTACACCCCACTTACTACACCACTACACAAAGTCACACAATAACAATGTCTTTACTAGGGTGTAGCAGAGTAATGGTGTAGTAAGTGGGGTGTAGTGGTGTAGCAAGTGGGGTGTAGCAGTGTAGCAAGTGGGGTGTAGTGGTGTAGCAAGTGGGGTGTAGCGGTGTAGCAAGTGGGGTGTAGCAGTGTAGCAAGTGGGGTGTAGCAGTGTAGCAAGTGGGGTGTAGTGATGTAGTAAGTGGGGTGTAGTGGTGTAGTAAGTGGGGTGTAGTGGTGTAGTAAGTGGGGTGTAGTGGTGTAGCAAGGGGTGTAGCAGTGTAGCAAGTGGGGTGTAGTGGTGTAGCAAGTGGGGTGTAGTGGTGTAGCAAGTGGGGTGTAGTGGTGTAGTAAGTGGCGTGTAGCAACACATTTTTATATATGCAGTTAGGTCATGATAAGATAGGATAGTCTGTATCTGTACAGGCACAGGGTAAATGGGTGGATGTTTGGGAGTTCAACATCCTTTTCCACCAGGTATGGGTGATAACAAAGACTGACGGGGCAACGAGAAAAAGGCCGGCACAAATATTTAGCCCAAGCCTGGATGCGAACACATGACCCTAGCACTGAAAGTGGTTCCCTCAGGCACAAGAGAATTTAAGGTCTACACAGACGGTCATACATTTATGCTCGAGAGAGACTTCGGTGAACTGCTGCGCTCACTTTGAAGTACATCAAACAAAATACACGGGGAGAACAATACAGAACGTAAACGTCCAACAGTCCAGCACCAGTGACTACACCATCAAGTGCCGTGTGCTGCCTGTGTCCAGTACCTTGCTAAAGCAATGCCTTGTGCACAAAACGGGGTCCATGCCGTCTGCAGGGTCAGTCAGCGGTTCATACGGCAAGTCCCGGTCTGTCGTGTGGTCAGTGTAGCAACCCAGCACCTTCATTGCATTTTTGCCTAAAACACACAAATCCATCTATACACCATTCACTTCGGCGACTTCAAACATGAAAATCTCTAAACATAAACTTTCCTCCTCCCCAAAGTTCGTTATCTGCCCATGCAGTCTGACACATGTAATTACCAAAAAATGTGTGACAAGTTAAGAATAAAGTGTGTGTGTGTGTGTGTGTGTGTGTGTGTGTGTGTGTGTGTGTGTGTGTGTGTGTGTGTGTGTTTGGGGGGGGGGGGGTGAGAGAGAGAGAGAGAGAGAGAGAGAGACACACACACACACACACACACACACACACACACACACACACACACACACACACAAAGACAGAGACAGCTTATTTACCTGGACAGCCATAGAGCTCCCACCTGACGACGATACCACCGTTCCAGGTGAGAGGGTGAAGACGGACGTAGCGGGCGGTGATAGGCGTGAGGTAATGCTTGTGGACAGTGTCCGGGTCATAGTTACCCGACAACACCTGCACGCACACGCATCTCATCAACAATACTCAAACATTCTGACTTCACTGAAATGGTTACATAAGTGGTCCGGCCAAGCAAATCTACGAAGAATTTAGTGCTGTCAGTTACAACCGGACATCGTTATATCTTTTGTACTTTTGTGATGCGAAGTGTTGTTTCATGTTCGGTATCTCCGGCTCCTAGCAGCCCTAATTACGGATTTGCTTAACCTGTACATTTGGCCAGTAGGATAATAACTATTTCACTGGAGAAACAGTTTTCGCAATTTTGTGCTCTGTAGCTAACACCATCCCCCTCGCCCCTCCCCCACCCCCTCTTAACCCCGCCCCCCCCCCCCCTTTCCAAACCTGAGTTGTTCCATTCTGAGTGTAGTTGCTCCACGTACGACCATCCTGTGACCAGGACAGGAAGTATGAAGTCACCCACAGTTGGCTATGGCAACCATGGCATCCTTGAGTGGCCACAGCGCGAACCTCTACTGGAACACTGAGGTCCACCTTCACACACACACACACACACACACACACACACACACACACACACACACACACACACACACACACACAAATGAATAGCTGTGGTGGCCGTGCGCACAGATCGTAGTATAACTGACTATGGGCAGCATGGCTGGAGTGGGGTCTGCACCAGCACTTGCAGCGTCTAAGCACTGAGTAGGGATTGGCACACGCCCAGGTCTCGCTTTCTGTGTACGACTGTACGTTCCATCCAGTGTTTTAAACAAAGTAGGATTGCACAGCATACACCATACTATCTAGAGTCAATGTGCCCTTTGTCAAATTGCTGTGACAAAGAACTAGCTTTCGTGTTCATGAGTTTGTTTGTACCCTGCACCAACCTGTATAAACTGGTCCGACTGTGTGAGGCGCGCGTGCCATCCAGTGGCTGTCTGTCCCTGTGACATGAGGCGAGATGTCTGAGGACCGTGCAGAGCCATGGCCGAGGAGGCCGTTAGGTGGTCATCGGGAAGGGGAGTCGGGCCGGTAATCAGTGCCACCTCTTGACAACCTGGAGTCAAGGCCAGCAGTGAACACTTACACCACTACTCACTGGTATAGTATACTGTGCATGGAAACTGAGGCAACCTTTTACACCAATTACTTCTTTTATTTCATTCTGTTCAGAAGAATCACATTTGGCTATCGCGTCAGGAATGAATCACTTCACAGCAATTTTTTTTCAGCATTCATTTAATGAACCTGCCTGAATATTATCACACCAGACTGAATTTGGCACCATACGTATCAGTAGAAAAGGAGAGGGAGTGTCTGACACCCTCGTACCCCTGCCCCCGCCCCCCCCCCCCCCCGAACACACACACACACACACACACACACACACACACACACACACACACACACACACACACACGCGCGCGCGCGCGCGCTCTCTCTCTCTCTCTCTCTCTCGTTCGTCTTGTTTGTTAGGTGTGACCAAGTCCCTTAACACACCTGTCTCACAGACCAAGATGTCCATCTGTAGCGCGATGTAGCCTTGCCAAGTCTGCGGCTGTAGGCGAATATGGCGAGTGGGGATGTGTGCCTTCAAGTAATTGGTCACCGTGCTGTTGCTGTCAACGTTGCCACTAAACACCTACAATGACACATTCACGCCGACATCCATATGCTCAAAAATGGAACGTACGGGAATGGAATGACAATCTCCCTGTGTGATTTTCTTTCTTCACGCTTTATCATAGCTAAAATGGTCATTGTCGTAATTATCTGGATCTCGAGTAGCAGACATATTGTGCTCAGGAGACAAAGTCATTTGGTCAGAGACAAACAAAAATACATGTACATGTGCGACAGTATACATTTCATTATTGTCTAGTAGCTGCTAAAACTGTTCTCACCATGGCGGTGCCGTACGGTTCTTCATATGGTTTGAAGACGGGGTCAGTGGAGGAAAGTCCCTCTGGATGGTATAGCAACAAGTAGGTCTTCACCCATTCCCCGCTCATGGCGTTCCCTCGTGTACTGACACCGCGCAACACCTCCACCCGCTCAAAATCAACCTGTACAGACAGTAAATCACATGTCCTGGTGTGATATGTGGAATGATTACGAGCACTGCCGGGGCGACCTCGGGTGTGCAACACAGACACTGAACAGTGTCCCACATCCAGCCGCCCTTTTTAGTGAGGCAGGTAACTAAAATGATGGGGACGGACTTGACAAAAGCATCACACTTCGTGGAGCACTTGTTTATGTCCTAATGGTCTGATTTAGAAGGGGAGCCAACGAATTCATCGGGGTTGGAACATGTATAGAGGCGTAAAATGTCTGATTTGTCCTTCTTTGGGCCACTTCTTTTCTGTATTTTGAGGGCATGGTTGGTCAGGGAGCTGTTGGGCAACTACTAAACAAGATGTTTCTAATTAATTTACGTTTTTCTGAAAGAAATTGACTACGCTTTCAGTTGGCATGCGGTTATATTCAACATCTGTATATTCCAGTTCACAGTGCAAGAGCAAAGTTCCGGTCAAAATACAGTCGACTTTTCCATCACTGGGCAGTGAGGTTATGTGAGGGTTTTTTTTTTTTTTTTCCTATTTTTTTTTTGACGGTTGGTTGGTAAGGGGTCTCCTGAACCATACTAACCAATATATTTTTTTAATTAATTTACGTTTTCTGAAAGTAATTTGATTTCTTTCAGTTGGCGTGCGTTTATATTCCATATCGGCATATTATGGTTCATATGCACAATGCGTGAGCAAACTTCCGGATTCTGACTCCAAAAAATACTCCTGTCAGCTGCGAGGTGAAACTCTTTCTCCCACCCCTAGCCCCTGTAGGGAGATTTGTCGCCTACTTCTTTTCAGATAGCAAATGACATAAACGGATGAAATGCATGTGTTCTCCCAATTAAAACGATACGTTTAGGTAACCAGAGGTCCTTCCTTTTTGGGGGGCTGCTGTATTTGTGATTTTAGGATAGCTGGTTTTATGGTTGGGAGACTGCTGACATGTTACAATCAATATACTGTATTTCTAATTATTTTATTATTTGTGAAAGAAAATTAATTGTCCTTTTAGTTGCTCGAGGATTTATTCAACTGATCACTCCAATGAAGTCAAGTCAAGTCAAGTCAAAATACTTTATTTATCCCCGTAGGGCAATTCATGCGGGCGAGCATAAGACACATAAAGAAGTTAAGATCACTAAATTCATATAATTGTACACACACTCTCTCTCTCTCTCTCTCACACACACACACACACACACACACACACACACACACACACACACACACACACACACACACACACACACATATCCTGCACTTGGTGACTAACCGGAGAATTATAAGCATAAGGCAACCGATTAAAAAAAAAAAAGTCCGTCAGCTGCGAGGTAATGTTTGCTCTTGCATTGTGCAAGGCAACATGCAGATACTGAACATTAATGCATACCAACTTACCATATGACAATGACAATATGAATTTTCTTTTAGAAAACGTCCACAGGTTAGAAATATCTTGAGTAATAGTAACTCCCTGACCAACTACATCATCAAAATGCAAAATAAGGTTCAAAGAAGGAAAAATCTTTTTTGATCTCTGGAGTCTGATGCATGGAGACGTAGAGACTTGGATATTTCAGTCCGAGAGTAGCTTGACTGAGCAGAGAGTAAAAGACAGGTACGAGATGCATAATCGGAGACGAAGGGCATTAATTTTTAATGACAATCTCCCTGTGTGATTTTCTTTCTTCACGCTTTATCATAGCTAAAATGGTCATTGTCGTAATTATCTGGATCTCGAGTAGCAGACATATTGTGCTCAGGAGACAAAGTCATTTGGTCAGAGACAAACAAAAATACATGTACATGTGCGACAGTATACATTTCATTATTGTCTAGTAGCTGCTAAAACTGTTCTCACCATGGCGGTGCCGTACGGTTCTTCATATGGTTTGAAGACGGGGTCAGTGGAGGAAAGTCCCTCTGGATGGTATAGCAACAAGTAGGTCTTCACCCATTCCCCGCTCATGGCGTTCCCTCGTGTACTGACACCTAATTTTTAGGTCTGTTTCATCGACTAAACGGTGATACACGATGCTAGTCCCGACATAACAAGTGTTAGACTAGAGGTGAGACACGATGCTAGTCTCGACGTAACAAGTGTTAGACTAGAGGTGAGACACGATGCTAGTCCCGACGTAACAAGTGTTAGACTAGAGGTGAGACACGATGCTAGTCCCGACGTAACAAGTGTTAGACTAGAGCTGAGACACGATGCTAGTCTCGACGTAACAAGTGTTAGACTAGAGGTGAGACACGATGCTAGTCCCGACGTAAGAAGTCTTAGACTAGAGGTGAGACACGATGCTAGTCCCGACGTAACAAGTGTTAGACTAGAGGTGAGACACGATGCTAGTCCCGACGTAACAAGTGTTAGACTAGAGGTGAGACACGATGCTAGTCTCGACGTAACAAGTGTTAGACTAGAGGTGAGACACGATGCTAGTCCCGACGTAAGAAGTCTTAGACTAGAGGTGAGACACGATGCTAGTCCCGACGTAAGAAGTCTTAGACTAGAGGTAATACACGATGCTAGTCCCGCTTTTTTCCCCGAAACTCGCCTTTGAGCCGACTGGAGGAAAAAAATCAGTCAAATCACCGGCCCCCGTAGTGTAGTGGTTAGCACTTCGGATCATGGACCGGGAGACCCGGGTTCGAATCCCAGCCGAGGCAAGCGGGAATTTTCCTACCTAGGTCGGCTCCTACCCAGAGCGGGTGTGCTATGGGCCCATTGGGGAGGCTGTTGCCACACAGCCGAGTTTCACCCACTTCACGGGTGCGACTTTGGGGGTGCTTCCCTTGTTATGACACGTCTTATGATGTGGATGATTACACGGCCGGCACCGCAGGTGCCGTAGTTCCCGGGCCTGGTTAATGCCGGGGTATTTATGACAGGAAGCGTGGAATGCGGCCCTGTCCCGCAGTCCCAAACCACATGGACCTCCATAGCATCATCTTACTATCATCCTCATCTCCATCATCATGCATAATATAAAAAAAAATGTCCCAGCTTCCGAGTCCTCCTTGGGTTCCACCCATGACCTGGGAGGAACACCACTGGAGCTGGCAAAGAGTTGGGGCAGCAAAAAATAAAAAAAAATCAGTCAAATCATACGTTACATCCAAAGTGTGTTTTTCGTGAGCCTGCATTGTATATTAGATTCAACCCTAGTCATGGTGTCCCTCTCCTGCCTGCATGTGACTTTCCCGATCACTCATGGGTTGCCCGAACTAGCAAAACCCGTGCCTTTCATGGCTTTGTAGGACTGAATGCAGTCTCTTCTTGTGCGCACGTGCATCTCGCCTGACCGTCACTTGATTGCAGTTATCTGTACTTCTGGGCACAAAGCGGAGGCAAGAGATGAGCACCCTCCCGCACTCCCAAACAGTGTAGCCTCGATAGCACACGTACAGGGTCGGCGGTAGGTAAGAATTACTAACCGATCACTCATCTGCGCCACCGAGGCAACATGCCGGGTAGCGGTAGAATGCCCTTTGAATGTGGTACAATGTGTCAAGTAAGCTAGCGCCTTTAGGCGGGTGGGACACATAAAACCTGTTTAAACCGTAACTGCACGGAAAATGTATTATCTCCGTGCGACTGAGTTACATTGGCGGCTACCTATCAGAAGGGGAAAAAAATCTCCCAGTGCTTGTGACAGTTTCGACTTATCCAACGCAAAAATGGAACATTTTGTTTCAGATAATCGGAATTCTACTTATCCGTTTTGGAGCACTTGTTCGACTTACTCGTGGAAACTTTAGTCAGACAAAGTCCTACCTGGATCCACTGACTAGTGTCTACCTGGATTCACTGACTAGTGTCCTACCTGGATCCACTGACCTGTGTCCTACCTGGATCCACTGACTGGTGTCCTACCTGGATCCACTGACCTGTGTCCTACCTGGATCCACTGACTGGTGTCCTACCTGGATCCACTGACTGGTGTCCTACCTGGATCCACTGACTGGTGTCCCTCCTGGATCCACTGACCTGTGTCCTACCTGGATCCACTGCCCTGTGTCCTACCTGGATCCACTGCCCTGTGTCCTACCAGGATCCACTGACTGGTGTCCTACCTGGATCCACTGACTGGTGTCCTACCTGGATCCACTGACTAATGTCCTACCTGAATCCACTGACTACTATATTACCTGAATCCTTTGACTAGTGTCCTACCTGGATCCAATGACTGGTGTCCTACCTGGATCCACTGACTAGCCCTACCTGGATTCACTGACTACTATATTACCTGGATCCTTTGACTAGTGTCCTACCTGGATCCACAGACTAGTGTCCTACCTGGATCCACTGACTACCATATTACCTGAATCCTTTCACTAGTGTCCCACCTGGATCCACTGACTGGTGTCCTACCTGGATCCACTGACTGGTGTCCTACCTGGATCCACTGACTAGCCCTACCTGGATCCACTGACTACTATATTACCTGGATCCACTGACTAGTGTCCTACCTGGATCCACTGACTAGTGTTCTACCTGGATCCACTGACTACTATATTACCTGGATCCACTGACTGGTGTCCTACCTGGATCCACTGACTAGCGTCCTACCTGGATCCACTGACTACTATATTACCTGGATCCTTTGACTAGTGTCTTACCTGGATCCACTGACTGGTGTCCCACCTGGATCCACTGACTGCTATATTACCTGGATCCTTTGACTAGTGTCCTACCTGGATCCACTGACTAGTGTCCAGCGTGGCGGGTCTCCAGCATGAGAGGGTCATCCCGGCAGCCACTGGGTGTAGGCGGACACTGACCGCGTCGTGCTGTGGGTCTGACACTGAGGACGCTGTGATGTTGTCGTCGTTCACTACCAGCGGGCCACTCACCGCATAGTCCGGTATACACTCGTCTGGTGACATATACATTACGTGGTGGAAAAGGACGTTAAACTCCCAAACTCCCACCCACCCCCACCCCTGGTGGCATATACAGACTGAACATAGTCTGACTCTCATGTCACAGGTGTTGTCCTCTCTCAAGTGTACGATTAACAACATTTGCTACTTCAGTGCGGGTATTATTGCGTGAGGCAGTTGTAAAGAATGTTCCAGCAAAAATTTCCAGCGTTAAACACGGCGTGGGTTTCGTGGGAAAGACAACACGACAACAAACAAACAAACAAACAAACACCAAAATGATAATCGTAACACAGTCAGTAGTCTCCGACCGTATCCTGTCCCCAAACTAATGCCATTCAGAAGTTTTCAACTATACTTGTCTTTCGTAACCACGCTAGTAAAGGTATGAAATGTAGTTGCAAGTGCGGGCAAATACGAGTGTGGAGTAGCTCATTTGATGGAACTGTTCACCAGAATATGACAGGTGATGTGCACTCATATATGTATATTCTTCTCACGATCCAGCCCCTTAAAAGAAGAAACAGAGCTCAGACACACACTTTCCAGACAACCAAGCAGTTCCCAGCGTATAGTGGCAACAGGTCCTTTCCACTGAGTGGGATACAGACGCACTTCTCGGGCAGCAAAAGGAAGATCGAAGGTGTTGGTCACTGGCGTACTCGCGTCCGTGTTGGCAGGAAACGTCTGTATGACAAAAAACAATAGAATGCTATCTCCGGATTAGTGTCATTACTAGACATTAGCGGATGAAAGGAAGATCCCGTTTTCCAGCTGACTAAGACAAAACTGAATCCCAAATTTTCTGCATTTTCTGAAAAAGAAAATTAAGACAGACAGCGGGGGAAGGGGGGTGTTAATCCTTGGAGCAAGCTCACACACCGCGGTTTGGAAGTGTGCATCTAAACTGCAGTGGTTGCAATCAGTGCTGTACCAGACAACCAACCTTGCACGTACCATGGCGTCTGGCCCCGGCGGATTGCTGTACCAGTAGAGGGGAGCCTCACTGTCGTATCTATACTGTAGCTTGTAGCTTATAGTCCAGGCCTGCTGTGTCAAACCACCAGTTGTGGTCACGCCTCGTACAGTCACCAGCGTCTCAAACGTCACCCCCACCCACGGGGCCTGGTCACCGGCACTTGACGTCCACGAGTCTAGTCACACATCCAACACAGCACTACAATCACTGACCTAGGTGTACACATCTACAGCCATCCCCATATAAAATCAACCTTACAACTTCAGGGTGTTCTCTGTTCTGCAAGCAATCATTCATTCAACGGCAACCGCGCTCAGCTTTAAAGTAAATTGGGCACCTGTGCAATAACACAAGCTAAGATTCATTTTCATGATCAGACCGAAAGGAATGTTCGAGAGTTGTAACGTTTGTGCTGGTGAAAGTAACCGTACCGTTGTTAAGAGGCAGCATGAACCTAGACTGGTTGCTAATGGAACTGTGAATCAAGTATACCAAGCTGGTTTGAAAGCTTGTCTTTTCGAACGTGCTGACGTACTTGCGTTAGCAGGGTAGATGCGGGACATGGCAGGTCCGTGATCACTGTCACTCTGACTAGAGGCGAACAGCTGAGAGTCAGCAACACTGTAGTCTCCTGACAGCATGGCCCAACCCAAGCACTCCACTATACCACACACCGCCAGGTGGACGAGAGAGACTTGCATTATAAACTGACAATAATCATAATTAACAAAAGTAACTTTGGAATCTTTCTCTTGATCTTCTTTTACATACATCTGATTCCACCATTAAAAAGGAAATACTTTCTACGATTTCTACGGGGGGGGGGGGGGGGGGTGATGAATTACTGTTGATTCTGCAATTGTGAAAAAGGTAGATACCCACTGGGGTTTCCCTTATAAGATTATCGGTTTCTAATGAAGGAAATGAAGGAATACAGGCAAGGAAACAAAAATCACTCATCTAATCATTTTGTGAAAGGATTTGCTAATGAAAGGAATTAGAGCAAAAGCTAAAGTAACTCAACCCTAATCCTGTCACTTGCAAGATTAGCCGTTTCCGACAAACGAAATAGTCTGGTTTTCTTTAGAACAGAAAAAGGTCACTCGTATAATGAGTTGATGTATGTAAATGATTCATCGTATAATGGGTATAAACGGTCAAGTAATCTAAGTAAAGATCAACCATTAAGACCAAATCGAACGTTACAAAGTGGAGAAAATTCAGAATAGTCCTACTCACCCCGTGGGCTAGTGGAGCTTAGCGGAACAAGGGTCGGCTGTGTCACCTGAGCGGCTGAAACACACACACACACACACACACACACACACACACACACACACACACACACACACACACACACACACTGCCGACTTTATCGATAAAAAATGCTTCATGAAAAAAAAGAGTTTTTTTGGTGTTTGTTTTTGTTGTAAACGCTTAACCACAAACTAACACCAAATCTTTTTACATTACCATTTTTGCAGAAACTACAAACACTACGAGTAGAGCCATCAAACTTGGCATAATGATACACATTGATATATCTTTACTGAGAGATCTCATTTGAATGACTTTGACCCAAGGTAACGGCCAGAAAACTGCCCTGGGAAAATTGTAATATTGCCATTTTCTCAGGAACTGTGAACACTAGAGACACCTTACTTGGCGTAAAGATAGATAGTGGCAAGAGCCTTACAAACATACTCCTGTGGATGACCTTGACCCATCTCACAAGTGAGCCAAGGAGGTTTTTTTTTTTTTTTTTGATGTCGTGGTCAAACCTGGTTTCTCGCAGATGTAATGATGAGTCTCAACACAGTCACGATCATCCCACATCATCTGGTGTGCTGGTACCGCCACCCCGCAGTCCTGCTCCTCCCCTCCCCACCCACGATTGTCAGGTTGACCTAACACACACACACACACACACACACACACACACACACACACACACACACACACACACACACACACACACACGCACGCACGCACGCACACAAGCAGGATTTCAACCAGTCATTCCAAAATAATGCAAAATATATCCATGAAAATATAGTTTCTCCGAATGTATAGCGGAGAAGAAGTTTCCTGGTCCTAGGATTCATAATACAGATTGGGTATTGCTCACTCAGAGTGTTAGCGAACGAAAGAGGAACGGTCTAACCAAAGTGAAGAGTGGCTGCCTTTATCATGCGATTTTCTTCTACTAGTAGATCAGTTACCGGGCTCCCTCCGCATGTACAGGAGTTTTGTACGATACACTGACGTACATCTACCACTAGCACCAAGCCACCTCTCACCTGCATCCCAGTTAATATAACGGAAAGGCGATCCGTCACTCCACTCCCAGCCGCCCTCCTTCGTATTGTCCGAGGTTCCAATCCACAGTCCTCCCCACGAATCGGCGTTCAGTACCACAACAGAGCTGCTCGCCATCGCTAGGCACGCATACAAAGATATATACATACACATACACAAGAATGTAGGCATACGTGCCCTTCCATCAGATGATAAACTGAATTAATGAGTACACTTTGTCATCACACACACACAAACAGTACCAGTGGCAAAACATTCCACCCACAAAAAAGCCCCCAAATCCTGCCACCTCAGCAGAGGACGCGCATACCTTGTAGCTGAGTCTGTTCACGGTGGCTGGTGATGCTGATCAGATCCCCACCACGACGCCGACAGTCAGCACGTGCAGCTCGCCAAGTGTTGACGTCATCTGTGACCAGCAGGTAGCAGCCTGACGTCTGGCGGGCATACACCCATCCCGGCCCGCACTCCGCCGACCATGGCACTGACAGGCGACAAGAAATAATTATCCCTCTCGTTCAGAGAGACGGCTCACGTGATACAGAGTCCTAACCTATGAACTATGTAGTGCTCACTCATGACACACCGCACACCACTATCCCTACTCTCATCGAAACAAATCGCACATTATAAAATTTACACAACAAATCCTTTTTCACCGGCTACCAACTTATAACTGGCACAAATTCACTAGTGTGAAATAATCATGTAAATCTGTTCTTGCAGAAGAAAAGAAAGTTACCGCTAACAAAAAGAAGGAGAAAGACATTGCGTGACGACGAGAATCTGAACTCACCTGTTGGCGATGTAGAGCGCGTCACTGACCCCGTCATAGCTGAAGACAGAAATCAGTCACAATTACCGTACACAGACGGCGATTTCCCACTGACTACTGACCTCATCTGAGTTTCTAGGATTATAATATTAGGACTAATACCAACACATTTGATACTTTAACTGGAAACCTAAACTCTGTCCAAAAAAGAAAAAAAGAAAAAAAGAAGCAAACCGAAACACAGACAGTAGTAGAAGTAGAAGCAGCAGGCAGTACCAACAACTTCGATTAAAAAAAACAAAACAACAACAACAAAAAGAAAGGTTGCTCGATGTGCCAGACTGAGGACACGAACAGGTTTAAGTGGCAACTGAAGTCCGCTGTGTGGAACGTCAAAACACTGGTGAATATCACGGATGACCCTTACTGGCGGCTTTCTGACAGATGTAGTCGGAGCTCTTGCTGCAGTTATTGTCGTTCCAGGCGCCCGCGCGTACGTCAGCCGCCCCGACCATCTGCACGCAGTCCTCACCCTGACCCGCGTCATTTGGTTCCCCTGGCAACCAGTTCGACCACGTCACCTGACAACATACCTCCCGATATCACGAGACATAATCACATTCTAATCACACTGTGTCCTCTTTCACAGACAGACAGACAGACAGACAGACAGAGATCCATGACAGTACATACAGTCGGCAAAGACAGACAGACAGATGTGTAGCAAAACGCCAGTTTCACTTTACTACAATACGCTACATTTTTGAGGAGTTTTATTGGACGGCGGTGATATTGCGGAAGCACACTCAGTTCCTTTACCTTACTGTTATCCACCCAGAAGAAATCGTTAACGCTGCGATCACGACTGAGTCCAATCCACGCCATGGAAACGTCAGGTATGATGGCTGAAAACACACACACACACACACACACACACACACACACACACACACACACACACACACACACACACACAGAGTTAAAAAGAACAGCTACGAAACCGGTAACGGCAGTACACTTATTTCTATCATGCTCAGGAAACCTGGCGTTATCATCTGTTAAAAAACTAGCGCCACTGTATAATCATAAGCATGTTGCCATTTCTCATAGGAGGAACCATAGTATTCTTGGAACACAGACCATACAGATTTTTTCTTTTTGTGTGCAGACACACACAGTTACGCACTTAACGAAACTCTTCGGGTTGTGCTGCAATCTTTACTTGCTCCACGATATCGTGCACAGTTGGGGTTTGGTTACCACAACCGAATAAGTAGGGCTGTCCACTGAAACAGTAAGACTGTCCACTTACTCTCCTATCTCACCTGCCAGGTACGCCTCTTCTAGTGCCGTGTGCACTATGGCCAGAGAACCGCCAGAAGCCCGGCAGAAGTCGCGGGCCTGAGTGAAGTTCTTGTTGGCTCCCAGCAGGTAGCATTGCTCCCCCTGTAACTGCCAGCCGTTGTCACATGACCCTGCCAACACGTGTCACGCTTCATCTTAATATATACTGGATGATGCGGGCGAGATAGTTTCAGGATAATATACCGATATAAGCTGATCGACTTGACCAAATTAACCAAAATTAGTTATTGTGACAGAAAGTCAACAGAGACAATTGACTGTTATTTGTGTCCGAGTCGTACATTGAACATTAACTCGGTGACGACTCTTGCGCTTTTACTTTATATTTTCGAAACACTCAGGCGTGCACTCTGGCCAGGTATTAGCAGGTATCCCTCTTCTTATACAGTCTTCTCTTTACAAGCCAGATGCTAGGTTTCATGACTATTTGTCTCTTGAGTTCAGTCTACCCACCTACCCGAAAGAGATACATTGGTGACGTCATCACTGGCGCTGATCTCGCAAACGTATGGCCTGCTGTCGAAGCAGTAACCGTTAGACCACACAGCATCCGTCTGACCTGCAACGATGCAGGTGTTTCAATGGCAGATGTCAATCAGACACCCAGGTCACGTCAGGGACGTTGAAATACGTAGTTTGTGATGTCACTAATCTCACGGGTATAGGGGAGAGATTACACTGATTCGGAAACACGTAAAACCTGAAGTAAACACACTAAAGCATGGTCGATAAAGTAAGCCGGCCTACAGTACAACTGGATCTACCGTACTTCCTGCAGGTCGTTTAGAACCCAACGCAGTGATACAAGTGTTACGTTTTGGGCTACGTCAACAGACACAAATGATTTACACCACACACACACACACACACACACACACACACACACACACACACACACACACACACACACCAAGGGTGATGAGTCCGCAGTCTGTGATGTTAACGTTGTTCAAGGGTCCGTTGTAGCCCTGGTCCCAGTGACTGACGTTAAAGTTAGGAGAAAATGCTGTAGTGGCGGATCCGTCGATCCACGTGAAGTTACCGTCCCTGTCCGCATCTGTCACACACTGACCACGCATAAGCATGGAACTTCTCGATATATTTAGCTGTTGTTCCCCATCAAGCTGTTCTTTACCGACAAGTATTTTGATGCAACACGCAATCAACCCTTCTTTTGCCAATTTATGGTGTATTCCGAACGTTTATACTACTAAAGGCTGAAAGCCGAAAGCTGCAGATAGAAGACGGAATATGATTGTACTTCGGGATCATAACACGACAGAATAAAGTGTGCCTATTTATGCTACCAAGACAATGTCAGTTCACTTACAAACTCAAACCCAAACAAAAACACAAGTTCTAAACTTCGACAAGGAAACATAGTAAACCGCCTTGAAACCGCCTTTGATTTGCTTGTGCTTGTGCTTGTCCAGTGCTTATTTGATGAAGTCTGCTGTAGTCTTCAACTTGAGCAGCGGTATTTGTGTCCGGCTTGCGAGCAGACAAGTCAGTGAAAAGCATACATATAGCCGGTGAGACGCCAGCGGCGTTCGAGTGAACTTTTTGATACCCGGGGTGGTGTGCATGAGCGTACTTACAGCACTACTTAACGTTAAGCGTGCTTACTTAGCACAAAGTAAGCAAAACCGGTGTGCATGAGCGAACTTAAAAATTTTAAGTAACCTATCTTTTACTTAACTTTAAGACTGCCTCCCCCCTGTCTCAAAGCCTTACTTTAGCAAGTGGCCTAGCTTAAACTAGCCTTTCTGACTCTTTCGATTGAAGAGTTTTTCAAGATGGCGTGTAGGGGTGAGTGTTCAGTACGCACCCTGCAATGCAAAGGCCTGTATGGCCGGCCGTACACACATCGTGGGTTGATTTGTTTCCTTTTTGTGGGTTAACATTTGTTGTGTGTGTTTCGGACTAGTTCAGTGCTGAACGCACTCGGTCAGTCCTCATCAGCGACTACCGCCGTTTTGATCGTATATGCCTGTCAATGCAGGTCTCATTCATTGTGTTGTGGACCCGAATTGTGCGGGTTTCGATTTCAGAATTTTTGATCACTGATGTTTTATCTGCCGTAGCAAGTCAGGTTAAATGCGTGGCGTGTGTGTGGAGAGTTTTGTTGATGCTGTTGTTATCCTCTCCTCTTTCGTTTTTCGTTGTTCTTTGAATGAGGTTCATTCCGTTGCTTTTCTTGGCAAATAGCCCCTCTTCCATGTCGTCCACGCTTTGTAATAGTGCGCGGATTTCACAGTCTTGCCAGTTCGTAGACCGATCTTTTTTCTTCTTCGAGTCCATCGCCATACCACCTTCCTCAACAAAGTCTGCCATCTTTGTGCACGGACGCGAAAATGGTGAACTGTGATTGGCTAATACACCCCGAGCAACGAGCGACGTAGGGAAATCCCGTCCATATCCAAAAATAGACGCTAAGTGAAGGGTCTGACCTACTTCTTAGCTGAGCAAGCGAGTAAGTCGGCCTATGCACACCTACATTACTTACGGCTGAGTAATGACTTTACTAAGTAAATATTCCTGCTAAGTAAGGTATTTTAAGACAGGAATTTGAGTTCGCCCATGCACGCCACCCCCGGTTCTTGCTAATTGTTCGTTAAAACTGTCCGTGATTTGAGTAAGCAGTGCTTGGTAGATACAGGCTACTGTCATTTTGTACTTGAACATCGAGTTTATGAAGCCGGAAACACCGATATGCCGAGTCAAAATGTTTCGTCGTTGATCGCGTTGACACAGGAGCGAGTTTCCGCCGAAGAGTAGTAATACGTGGTAATCGATGGTTCTCTGCCGAAAAGGTTGTACATGTATATGTAAGAACCTTCTGGCAGGGAACCATGCCTGATTGTCATGTGATGCCGTGCTCTGTGTCAAATGATATATCCAGTACCAGTACAGTACGGACACTTATTCCACAGGAGAAATCAAAGGAAAAAAAGCCGCTGTGGATGTTAACGTATGCATATATGTACCACGTTTAACCATGACTGGTGCTAAAAAGCAATGACATCTAAGCACTGCATGTCGCAAACAGACAGGAAACTATATGTGTGTAGATCTGTCTTGGACAATACTTGAGAACAGTTTTGGGCGTGAAATAAGAATGGTCCAACGACATAAATCTTCCATTCTCATTAGCCTTTCACCTATCTAGAGGCATGATTATTATATCTGTATGAAGAAGCCGCCAAAAAGGCCGGACAGCTGTTCACAAATTTTATGCTGAGATGTAACATCTAAGTGGGGTGAGCCAAATTCAGTGTCTATATAGCAAGGAAAGAACATCACGACCCCAGAGTGTTTAAAGGGCATGAAAACACCTTTTATCTCCTACAGATTGTGTTTATGACTCACCAGAAAACCCTAACCACATCTCGGTGACCAGATCACCAGCAGCCATTTGGTGTTTGATAAATTCTTGTTCAGATTCACTGAAAAATAAAGACCGATGGAGACACTGCATTACGGCAGAGGTGGTTCAGAATGACGGCTCCTTTGCCACCCTTACAATCGGAAACGATTCATTCCCTTGGCTTCACATCTTCTGAGAAACACGTTTGAAGTAGTGAAATAAATATTATAGCTTTCTGTCCCTCACACACAGAACAGACATACCAGAAAAATTCAAAATATATGCATAGCTTTAACATAACTTCAATCCTTGTCAGTTTGTACTCACTAAACCAGTATGTCTCGTATCTACAAGGTGGGCCAAACAAACACTGATTATTATTATTATTTCCCCAAATGTGTTTATCACTCTGGCATTTCTTCACGGATATTATTTTGCAACTTACTCTGAGACAACCAAAAGTTGCGCCCCTTGCTGTTGACAAGTTTTACATGCAAGAAACCAGGGAAGCTTGTTGGCGGGAAACTGGTAACACCGTCCCGCATGCTCGGTCCATCCCGAGCGGCACGTGCCTTCACAAAGAGCAGCCATGGCAAACATTTTCAGAGCACAGAGGATGCTTGTGTAAATGTAATTACCAAGAATTTACTAAATTGCTACACGACATAGCCACGTAAGTGAAGTTGAAAAATTAATAGAGGAGATAGATCTAGTAGAGCAATATGCCATACCTCTGTACAAAAGAGATAAACTGAAACAAACACCAAGGAAGGAGATCCAGTTTACAGTCTCAGAAGAAATCGTTTTGGAAATGTTATTGGTGAATATTCGGGGTAAAACCATATCAAAGAAAACATCAGAAAGAGAAAGAAGACTAGAAATAGACATTCAAGTTTTGGAACACAAGCAAAGTAAAACAGTGGATGAGGAAAGAAAACTACAAATATGACGGAAAAATTGCCTCAGATAAGGGAAAAGAATAGAAGGGGTACTGTTGCGTTCAAAATCGCGATGGGTTGCTGAAGGAGAAAAAATTACAATGTACTTCTGTGGACTCGAAAGCAGAAATAATACTAGTAAATATATGTCAAAGCTCATACGTGAGGATGGGCACATAGTACTAAAGATATTATCATAGAGACTGGAGAATGGTTTGAGAAACTATACGAGGCAAAAGATACAGAAGAATGTGATACGTTTGAACTAGTCAACCAACTGCCAACACTAAAATCTAGAAGAAGCTGATAATCTTGAAGGTGAAATTACCTTTGAAGAAGTTGCAAATGCACTAAAAATGAAAAAAGGAAAAAGCCCCGGAACAGAAGGATTCCCTGCAGAATTTTTTTTAGTTCTTGTGGAATACAATTGGCAGATTTACTGGTAGAACAATTAATGAAGTTTTCCGTAAAGGTGAAATGTCTCCATCACGTAAAGAGGGAATGATAACTGTTTACCGAAGGGGGATAAACCCAGAGAAATTATTCTTTTGAACTCACTTTGAATACATCAGAAAAAGTCTCTGAGCCAAAAATAAACTTTCACAACTTGAAGACTGAAGCAGTATGGTTGGGAAGTAAATGTAATCCAGCTGTAAAATTCAAACCGTAATTGAACATTAAATGGAACCCCTCAAAATTTAAGATTCTTGGGATTTGGTTTACAATGAAAAATTTGATGAAATTGTTCATTTGCTTATAGTTTGTATGAAAAGAGCACTGACTCCAACTGGGTAGGGTGGCGGGTGGGGGGGGGGGGGGATCTGTCCTGAAATCCGTAGTACTATCAAAACATTGATTTGTGGATATTTTTGCCTAATCTGCCTGATGATAAAATTACAAAACTGCAAACACTGGTGCACCTATTTGTATGGAACAATAAAACAGATAGAATAAAAAAGAAAAATCGCAACAACAACAACAACAACAACAACAAAAACAAAAACAACTGATGGTGGTATCGGTGTGCCATACAAACACCTTGTCGCTGCCCTAAAACTGACTTCGACAAGAAAATTAGATTTAGATCAGACAATACCTTTGACCTCATTCTGATAGAGGCGAAATTCTATACATACAAATGCAGGATCGAAAACTAACACCACACCATGTGTCAAGGTATTTGCCAATACAAAACTGTGAGTAAGGATCGCACATGCATGCATGGCTATAATTTATATTATATATATTATTAACGAGAAAGATGATGGTTTTACAGCAGGTCGCTGTGACTGAAATGAATATGACATCTAATGCCAATAGGAACTGTAGAAAACACTCCTCGACATTTCTTAAATAAGTAGAAGTACATCTGTAAGTCATAATTTATATAAATGAACACACAAACACAGTGATAAAGGCAAGGGACTATCTGATAACTGACTTTATTATACGTGTAAATATAGCTGTTATAGTTATGCATGCATGTGAGGTCCATGCTCACAGTTTTGTATTGGCAAATGCCAACACCATCATTTAATTCAAAATATCTCAAGATCTATAATAGTTTAGAAAATACTTTTCACGTTACGATTACGGTCACTTTGCGCTGAGAGGAAAAGTTCATTCGAAACTGACACAAATCTGAATCACATTCGAGTTAATAATCTGGTGTGCCTTCCAGGAGTGGCGATGCAGGTGGTGGTCCTTCTGCGCATTCCACGAACCAGGTTGGCGTGGAATGTCTGTGGGATGGCATTCCCGATGTTGACGAGGGCCTTCTGGAGCTGCTGACGATTCTGTGGTGGGTTTGCCAGATCCCTGAGTCTTCTTTTCATTTCATCCCAAACATGTTCGATTGGGCTGAGGTGTGGTTCTGCCATGGTCTGCTACCTCACCAGACCTCAGCCCAATCCAGCATGTTTAATGAAAAGAAGACTGACGGACCTGGGACAGAATCGTCAGCAGCTTCAACACGCCCCCGTAACTGAGCATCTGGAATGCCATCCCACAGGTGCGAACTTGGTTCCTGGAACACGCAGAAGGACCACACAACAGCAATAACAACAGCAACAACAACACCAACAGAGCACCCCCTTTTCACACACATGAGAGAGAGAGAGAGAGAGAGAGAGAGAGAGCATTGACTATGAAACCAACACAGACATTAGGAACGTTCGTCTCCTACTTAGAATGCTCTTGTGGCACGAAGAGAATCACTGTAACGTTGCACGATGGATAATTATGGTGATGAACTCTCCTCCGGTAAACCTTCCATGGGACATTCAGTAAGAATAATTACGGATTCTTGTCGGCTGAATCGGGACCACAGGACCAATCATGTTGAGGGAAGTTAGTATACGAAAAATTTGCATCGTCTGCGAAAAAAAAAAAAAAACAAACTGCGCTTGTTTGAGTCTCACAAAAGAACGTAGAGCTGTCTTCTTTGATGATAGGTTTGTAAATAAATCTCACAGCTTCAGCACGGGGGTACAGTAATTACGCGCCAATGCAAAGTGACTGTAAGCGTGACGTAGTCGTGGACGTTGCTTTTTTTCCCAGTAAGGTTTATTTTATTTTTATTTTTTTACTTTCACCGTCGTTGTGCAAAATTCTAATGTGACTGTGATATGCCAGTGCATTTCCAGCGCTGCCACGTACACGCCGCTCAACTTGCAAACTCCAAACCCACACCATGCGTCTTAACAGTCAAACTGTGAGTAAACCAAGAAACCGAGAATTATTCAAACTTTTTGGATTATGCTCAGTATGGAATTAATTTTATTTTTGCTTATAAAAGTAGTTTCCATAACCATTACCGATTTTGCGATATTTTGAATTAAATAATGGTAGATTACTTTATTCCGTGAGTATACATGTACACATGGATGTATACTGTAAAAATAGCTAACATGTGTAAGGTATTGCTTTGAGAGTGGCCATGTGTGCATTGTGTGATTGTAACAAAGTAAATTTATGTGAATTATGAGCAAGGCAGTCAAAAGACCTCACCGAACTTGCACGGGCATTTTCCTGGATTAGTGATCACCCTCTCTTTTCTTTCTTGTGAAACACAATCACACAGGAAATACAATCTCCAACAAACGCCTTTCGGGGGAGTGGGGTGGGGGAGGAGGGGGGAGGGGCTGTGTGATTTCAAATAGGCGCTTTAGAAAATTGAAGCGAAATGACAGAGTCTTTTGAGTCTTTGGTAACGATACAAGACAAACTTTAGGTGGACAACTATCAAAATCATTCACCAGAAATTGTTGAAGTGGGAGTGTCAGCTCATTTGTCTGTCACCAAGGACAGGGAAACGCAGTAAACGAGTCTGTGAAAATGTGATTTCCGACGGAATTTGAACTCGCTTTCGTCAATTGTATACAGACACATGATGAGAAGGCCGATACACAGCCCGTGTCTTACCGAACGGTTTAGTGCAGATGAACCTCCTCTCGTCGAGGCAGTTGCCAGTCATGGCCAGCAGGTTGTACTGTACCGATACAAAGATGCAGCTAGTCCTGCAACACACGCCAGCAGCGCCTACACGTACAATACAGTGTATATAATATTACTGTCAATTGTCAACAAGACAAGACAGACAGTCAAGTCGAACAAACCCAAAACTGTGCTTGAATATGTTAGGAATTACGTGATTGTAATTCCAGGGCAAGATACTTTAGGAATAAGTTTTTTTTTTTTAAAGATAGATTATACGTCAGTTCTGTGTTGTTGTTTTCATTTCAAGTTTCACCTTGGTTTGTATGAGCGCACGTTCGGTAGCACATCTCTCTCTCTCTCTAGATATATGTGTGTGTGTGTGTGTGTGTGTGTGTGTGTGTGTGTGTGTGTGTGTGTGTGTGCAGGCTATGTCTCGTGAATGTCGTTTTGCGAGTATGACGACTACATAAATTATGTAGTGTAAAGAATGAAGAGTTGTGGTTTATTAACAGCTGTGTGCCAGTTACCCGCTGGCAGCAGAACCTTCTCCCGCTGGTGTCTGAAATGGACCTGAGCCGACCTGTAGACGGATCAAGAAAAATATGACTTCCACAACACACCGCCCTAACAACAACGGAAAAGTCATGTATGTTTTAACTTCCGTTTAAAGACCATTAGTCACATGAAACCTTCCTAATCATGCATAATTCAGAGGTAAGGCATACGTCCGTTCTTATGCAATTAAGTTTTTAATCAGTTTTGTGGCGGTGAGTACTTTAATCAAGGATTTGACGTTCGTCAGGACAGTGTTGTTGTCATTATCCACAATGAGACTTACTTTGTCTCACCTAACCAGATTCCGTAGGGCAGAGTGTGACATCTGAACTTACAGTGGAGGAACGGAGCCAGACATCGTTGTCCGATGTGTCACATACGACAGACTGCTGCACGATGCTCCGTACAGTGTCTGTGAAAGGTGCAGGTAGCAGTGTAGAGCTGTGCTGTTGACAGTTTGACACTGCGTCTGCATACGACACCTTCTGGGGAAACGTCTTGTAGCAGCTGGTCCCTATGGCACGCCATCCATTCTCCTCAGCACACAGCTCACGCTTATCTACACACACACACACACACACACACACACACACACACACACACACACACACACACACACACACACACACACATTCTTACTATGGTACAACCCGTTCTTTTCTGGAAGCCACAACCACTTTTTTTTCCATGGACAATGTCACAGGTACCGCAACAACTCAGCATATGAGGAATCCCACTTTCACTTTGTATGCGAAGCCACAAGGGGAGAAAACTAAAACAGCAGCTACATCTGGCCACTCTTGTCGCCCTTGATAGTACACAATCCAAAATGATCAGTGATAGCGACAAATAACATAGAGTACTACACGAGTCAAAAATAGTCAACAGACTAAATATTGGGCTATCACAGTCGCCTGACATTTCGCGTATAATGAGCATGTTGTTTGGTACAGCTGGTAAAGTTAACTAATGGGTTGGATCTCACATGCGCTACGTCGACAGAGTGGTGCGGCAAGGTCGCTGCATCTGCTGCGGTGTAGAAGTCCCCCGGACAGGACGGAACAGGCCGGCGAGCTGACCGAGTGTAAAATCGGCTCCTGGTGATTCCACCACGACCTGCTCGTACACATATTTAAAAATATACACAGATATACGAACACACATAGACACACATACAGACACACGTATAAACACACACACACACACACACACACACACACACACACACACACACACAGCATGATGATGACAAGACGACGACGACGATAATGACGACGACTGACGACGATGATGATGATGATAACTTGAAAACGAGAGAGAGAGAGAAAGAGAGAGAGAGAGAGACTTACACTGATGAGGCATCATACGGTGTACCATCTAACCACACCCAAGCTTGAACCGACGGGTCGAAACGAAGGCAGGGCCAAACTTGATTTACATTCGGGTTGGTTGCCATCATAGTTAAGCTGGTATTCTGCAAAAGTTACACATGTACGTAACGCCAGCATCCGGGTGTCACCATCTACACACCAGTCAACGTCATGGGACTGAGCACAGGCAGAGAGAGAGAGAGAGAGAGAGTAACGGGGGGGGGGGGGGGGAGAGAGAGAGATGATGATGAAACGGTTTTTTTTATTCAGGATAGAGCATTTAGGCATTGCTGCCTATCTTACATGCTGTCCTGCTATTCTACATTAAAGGGTATTGAGAAAAAAATCAAAACAAACAAACAATAAAAAAAAGTTTAAAAAAAAGTATAAACTATCTAGGGGAAATACAGGAGAGAAAAATACACACGATAAACAAATCAAAACATACGTGGCATGTGCTGATGATACTGGCTGTATGCCAAGTAAGAAATTTACAGTCGTCTCTAATATTGCAAAACATGTATGTAACACATTTCTATATATATCGTCAGATAAGCGTATCGTGTAGAATTTGTTTGAAGTTTATGAATTTGGAAACGTTTTGGATACTCAGTGGTAAAGAGTTCCACATGGATGCCCCTGAGAAAGACAGGCTACTTTTATATATATCAACCCTTGGACGAGGCACTGGGAGCAGACTGTTCCTTGTGTTATGTTGTTTATCATGTTCGAAATTAAATAGTTGATGAAGATATGTTGGGGCTTTGTAGTAAACAATTTTGTGCATCAGTAAGCATTTGTTAAACTCCAGATGCTGTTTAAGAGGTAGAAGTTTGAGGATTTTAAACTTTTGGTCGGTACTAGAAGAGAGAGAGAGAGAGTGTGTGTGTGTGTGTGTGTGTGTGTGTGTGTGTGTGTGTGTGTGTGTGTGTGTGTGTGTGTGTGTGTGTGTGTGTGTTGTGGGACAAATATGTAATACCATGTCTCTGGGTGTGGCAAGTGAGACAAGCGATGCTTCCTTCTCTGCACACACACTCTCAGCATCCTGGAAGGAGACGAGTTTAGTGGAGAGCCAGTAGCAGTAGTCTCCTGCCTGCAGCCAGCCTGTCCCACACTGACCCGTCACTCCTGTATACATACAAATCACACGTTGATTTACCAATTTAGATCTTCCTATGTTCGCCTCGTAGATATCTGAGCGCTGTCTGTCAATCGTTTCATATACCTCAATACGTCCCAGTACGTCACAGGCATTAGTTTCATATCAAGTTGAGGGCTCAGTTTTGAAAGCAGTTCGACAAAATAATGGTACAACCTACCGGTTAGCAGTAGAACGCAGTACAGGCCAGCAGCTACTGCTCTGGGTATATCCGGGAACACAGCCATTGATCGTCACACTCACAGCTGCAGTCTGCCTACACCAAGTTTCGTTCCGCTAGTGTGTGATCAGTTCAGTTCCTAGCCGTTCAGATGCGTGGAGCCACTGTTCCTTATGCACACATGTCCACTAGACGCTCATCAGTATCCACATATATATATATGTGTGTGTACAAATTGTTCGTAAATCGCTGTGGCCATGCGTTTGTGTGAACAATGTGGGTCCTCTGATCCTTGTCAGTCTATCGTAGGTTCAGTAAGTCAGGCGGAGACACGAGACTGGACCATGTACCCCTCGGTGACAGCACCATCTAATCTCTTTGCCGGGATGGCCGCCCGGGAACAGAATGGAGAAGAGAAACGATGGGCCACACCTGATAAATGCTTAATCAAAGTTAGTATCACTTGAGTGTTGCAACTATACAGCTATCCTCTCTGTGGGGCAAACGAGTGCAAACCCAGCCTGCTGTATCTTTTAGTAAAGCTGAAATGATCACTGTCATGTAGTTTGGGCGACATACGTCAGTATGAGACGTACCCAGTCGTGAGCAACCCCGTCCGCGCGTTTCAAAATCTCACATGAACGTGACAGTACGATAGCTGTATCGTTGCCGGTTTTAGGAATAATAACTGAAGTTGTTTCAGGAGCTTGTGCAGTTTTGGCGACACTGAGGGTACGCGACGACGTACCAAAATTATAAGGTAGTGACCACTTACGCGCTAATGAAATATATACACGCAATCATGAGAAGTACTTCACAACAACGGAGCTGATTTCAAGATTTCAAGCAGCTGTAAATGACTGTCGGGGAAGCAGCAGGTTAATGAATCAGATTGAGAAATCCCTTGTTGGTGTACACAGCTGTGTTATTATTGGCAGGAACATGGGGTCACTGACGCAAGAACGTAGCGGTGTATATCAATCTCGGCTCGGGTTATCGGGCTATACTTTTGTAGCCTTGTTAAGTGAAGTGGATGCATGGCTGACCTGATAAACCATGACTCGACATCAGCGATAGGTGATTCAGGTAGGTTGTTATCGGTCTAGTGAATCGGGCTGTGCCCATGGCTGGGTGGGCACTGTAGGATGGACATGCAAGATCGAACGTTGACGAGTTCCTGATAGTACATGATCTGTACTGCTGACGTGGGATGGGAATAGGTGGGCGTGTGTGCCAGGTTGTAAAACATCCCAACCAAACACTTACGTTTTTCCCATTGTTGTGAGCTGCTCTCATCATCCTTGAAGTTTGAGAATGTTCACTGAATCATACAGTCACCTCAGAAATATGACGGGCCATATTGCTGAACCGGTTGTATATGACCAAAGTCGAGGGTGAAAGATCTTCATCCCTGTTTTGTTGTTGTTGTTGTTTTAACTCTGAGGCAGTTTACTTCACTGATTATCTCTCTACGATGTGGATTTCGCTGAATAATTACACATAATTATGGCCCCTGTGTACAAACTCCTCACGTCGTTCTAAACGTTTTGTTCAGTGTGGTGGTGCACGTCTTCTCACATTTGAAAAATCAGATCTCATTCAAAACACTAATCAAGTGCGGTGAATTGCCTTTCTGGTGGTACAATCAGATAATTTGTAAATAAATAAAATAAAAACTTACTCCTTTGTTCTCACCTGCTAGACGGTCGTAGCCCTACAAAATTCATGCACAATAAAAGAGAAAGAAACTGACGTTGCCGTCTTGGTAATGAATGAACCAACAGTTACACCTGTGCATGTTACACTGTACTGATGGTCAGCTGTTCAGCAGAAGGCTTTAGTTTAACTGGGCGAAGATGGAAAAAGATTGGCAAAGGAGAAACAGACTGTGTCCAGATGGGCCGACTCGCCAGTGCTTTGTATTCACTCTTCTGGTCCCAGCGTGACCACTCTATCACATTTCCATCTCCTATTGATGATCATCGAGGCACAGCGGCCACACAGTCAGCTGTTGGTACCACATCGTGTGCACCCGGCCGTCAGCGGCGGTGACTACCGGTACTGCCCACTCCTGGCACCGGCTTCGACCTCCGCTACACAACGCTGCTCATCCGTGAACAGAGTGGCCAGACCGTTTCCGACCCACCGACTCCATGGAAAATTAATTTTCTGTCCGTCACACTCAAGAGATGTGACAAAAGTGAACAGTTGAACAGAACGATACAAGGGCTGATAGAGTTGCCATCACACATGCCACACTCCGGCTTCCACATGAGAGAGAGAGAGAGAGAGAGAGAGAGAGAGAGAGAGAGTTTATACAGTTTACAGTTCTTAGCCAGTGCTGTTGTTGTTGCTGACAACTTAAAAAGTAGTCCGAGCGACAGACCATGATACCTTGTTTTGCATCATATATGGGATTTTTTTGTGGTTTCTAGATGAAAAAAATGGTGCTGATTCCGAATCCGTCGAGTGCCAGACGGTAAATGTTGGGCAATTTGAAAGAGAGGCTGAAAATCAAAATGGCCGCCAAAGAACCTTAAAATGCTTTTGTTTTGTCGCACATATGTACGCAAGAACTTTTTATCAGTGATTTCAATGAAAAGAAAGGGTGCTGATTCCGAATCCGACGAGTGCCAGAGTGTACACGTTGAACATTTTGAAAGAAAGCCTGAAATACTAAACGGTCGTTTAAAAAAACCCTGAAAAGCATTGTATTGCCGTATATATCAAAATGTGTGACTTATTTTTGGAAAGAAACGACTTTTTTCAGTGATTGTTACATGAAAAAGCATGCTGATTCCAAATCCGACGAGTGCAAGACTGTAACTGTTGACGGTTTTGAAAGAGAGGCTGAAATTCAACATGGCCGACAAGAAACTTACATTGCTTCTTTTTACCGCCTACATGAGGTACAGTAACTAACTTTTCGCCAAAAACCAGAGATTTTGAGTGGTTTCCGTATGAGAAAAGGGTGCTGAATCCGAATCCGACGAGTGCCAGACTGTAAATGTTACGCATTTCGAAGGAGATGCTAAAATTCAAAATGGCCGCCCAAACCTTAAAACGCGTTGTTTTGCCGCATAATGAAAATTGTACAACTTATTTTTTAAAAAAACGAAGTTTTTAAAAGGTTTTCACATGAAAAAAGGATGCTGATTCCGAATCCGACGAGTGCCAGACAGTAAAGTTTAGCATTTTGAAATAGAGGCTGAAAATCGAAACGGACGCCAAAAACTGTAAACGTGTTGCTTGTCTGCAAAAAAATGAAAATCAAGAATTTATTCTTTGACAGAAACGAGTTTTTAAAGTGGTGTATATGAGATAAAAGGATACAGAATCCGATTCTGATGAGTGCCAAACTGCAAATATTGTAAACATTTTGAAAGAGGCTGAAATTCAAAATGGCCGCCCAACATCATAAAACGCGTAGTTTTGCCGCATAAATTTTTATGAGAGCTTTTAATGTTTGTCCTGAAATTTTAGAAACTGTATACAGAAGTGTAATTGAAAGTGTACTGGCATTTAACATCGTAGTCTGGTACTGCAGTCTCAGCATGAAGAACAAAGCAAGGCTGTCTCGTATAGTCAGAGTGGCAGGAAAGATAGTTGGCCTGGGTCAGTACTCTCTAGATGATCTTTATATAACGGCTGTCAGGAGGAAGGCCACTACAATTGTCAACGACCCTACCCACCCCCTCCATGATCAGTTCCAAGAACTCCCGTCTGGGCGCCGCTACAGAGTACCGAGAGCGAGGAAAAATTTGTATAAGAAGTCTTTCATTCCCTCAGCAGTATCTATTTTAAACTCATGACTGTGTTTACTGCCCGTTCCCAGTATGTATAGATTTTATTTGTTGAGATTTTCAAAACTGGGCTTACTACTCATGCAGCTGTGTCATGTCCGCTATGCCTTGCCATCTTTTAGTTTAGATTTCTTAGTGTAGTTGCATACTTGGACATCACACATTACTTTAGGATCTGTGTTTAATATGTATGGATTTATATGTCTAGATAAATTATTGTGTGTGTGTGTGTGTGTGTGTGTGTGTGTGTGTGTGTGTGTGTGTGTGTGTGTGTGTGTGTGTGTGTGTGAGCCAGAAGAAAATTTTCTGCCATCGACAGACAATAAAGTTATATTGAATTGAATTGAATTGAATTGAATAAATGAAAACCAATAACTCATTTTCTGAAAGAAACGTTGTATTTCCGCGGTTTTTGTATGAAAAATGGGTGATGATTCCGATTCTGATGAGTTACATACTGTAAATGATGAAAATTTTGAAAGAGATGCTGAAATTCACAAATGCCTAAAAAGAAGCTGCACTGCATTAATTGTTTTGCCGAATATATGAAAAGCAAGAACGTCTTTTCGGAAAAAAAAAAACACGAGATTTTCCTGTGGTTTCTTTGTGCGAAAAGTGTGCTGATTCTGATTCCGAAGAGTGCCAGACTGTTATTGTTTCGCATTTTGAAAGAGAGGCTGAAATTCAACATGACCGCCACCCCCCAAAAATAATAACACGCGTTGTATTCTTCCAAATATGAAAAACAGTAACTTCTTTTTGTTAAAAGAACATGATGTTTCTCACTGTCTTGTCTGACAGAAGCTGAATCTAAATATCATTCATTTGCAATCGACATTGTGTACTCCTGCCGTACACAGACTCATTTCAATGATTTCATTTTCTTTTCACTTGCCCTCTTCGAATCGGGTTTTCCCGGGCGAGTCCACTTTAAAGACGGCGGGGACAGAGTGTGCAAAGCTCTGACGTCAGTAGCACAGTAAAACATTTTCTGACGCAATCAATGTTCCCCGCGCAAAAGTAGATCAGTCTTTTGACATACATTGTCTTACTTGCCAGAAGGCGGGCTCCGGGCTGATTCTATTTTCTGGAATTACAAAATTTGCCCAACGGCTTTCCAGTCTGGCACCCGACGGATATCTGAAGAGACGTGACGGACCTTCACAAATCTGCAAAAATATCTCATATATGATTCAGAGCAGGGTGGTGCATGACCGTAAGAAGGAGTGTCGCTCGGACTAAAGCACAAACGCAGCGATTTAGAAGAATACCCCATGAGTAAATAACAGTCAGGTCTGATGCTTAATCTATACATCTGCCATTTTGACCATTGCCGGTGCGTACTGAATTGAGTCCCCAGAGTGAGGGGAGCGCCGGCCGGATAGCCGATTGGTAGAGCGTTGGCCTTTCAATGTTTGGGTCGTGAGTTCGAATCCCGGTTGGGGCCAAACACGTGTGCTGGCCTTTTTCTCGTTGCCCCGTCAGTCTTTGATATCACCCATATGACGTGGTGGAAGATGAAGTGCGACTCCCAAACACCAAATGGGGAATTTAACGGCCGGGTTTGTCGAGTCTTCTGCATAGCAGGCCGGCATCCCGGAAGGGACTGATGTCAGGGTGACAGTGAGTGTATTGGCAGTGAATTAAAGCTCGTCAACACGAGTCCTGACAAGAGCGGGGACGTGGCTGAGTGACTTGAATAGCGCGAGTCAACATCGGGCGGGGTGCCCCCGATCATTGCCGGGTCTTAATACGTCCGTTCGGCCACTAGAAGCCAACTGCCAGTGTTTGAGCTTCTTTTCACGCCCAGCACCATCCAAACCCGCTGCCCACCATCGCCTGTGTGTCCCGGGTGCAAAGCCAACAGCGACACGTGGGCATGTTTGGAGGTCTGTGGCGGGACAAACACGGAGCTGTACCGCTGGACGCTCCCCCCGGGCCACGTCTCACGCCCCTACCACTCCGCCCGACCCTCACAACGGGCCTCGCTAAAAGCGCACCACACAAAACATTGCGGGCCGACCAGCGCGTCGTGACTACGTAATTCAATTACGATCTCTCACCACCGCTTTCAACTCGCCACTCGCCATTTTGCTATCGTCCGCCGGTTGTTATCGTTTCTGTCTGAAGACAAAACGGCCTGTACAGCACTCACGCAACTCTCCCAAACCTGCTCTCTCCTCCCACGGATCCTCTCTGCGTCCATTTCCATATTTATTGAAATATCATGTCTGGGCTGTTTTTATCTTACATGGAAAATAAAAAAGGGAAAATAAACGTAAAGAGGCGTGTCGGCTGACCCTTGATTGAAACAGTCTCAATCAGAAACGGCGAAACAGTTTTTGTCTAAAGTGACCCTCTCCTCTCACCCAGAGAGAGAGAGAGAGAGAGAGAGAGATGTGACAAATGACATGTTTTATTTAGTGTAGGCTTTCGGGCCCGAGAGAGAGAGAGAGAGAGAGAGAGAGAGAGAGAGAGCAGGGCTTCGGCTAAATGCCTAGTGCCTAATATGGATTCTCAATCGGTGTTTTTTTTTTTTTTTTTTTTGTTTTTTGGGGGGGGGGGGGTATTAAAACCACATTTTGCGACGTACAATACTTCCGTCCGATAAATTGACCGTCATTAGTGCTTGTTTGTAAAAAATGTGTCTTTATATGAAGGAAACTTGAAACAGAGAAGGCAATAACGAAACGCAAGGTTAAGTCAATGTGTCAGCTGTCTTAAATGACGCTTCTTTTTTTTTCAAAAACGCTTGTGTTTTCTGACTTCGATCGATGATGATGACTGGAAACGGCTGTACACATCATGCAACACAACACAACACAACACAACACAACACAACACAACACAACACAACACAACACAACACAATGACTGATTAAAGGGGGGGGGGAGAGAGAAGATTTAAATGTGACTTACCCTGGGGGAAAAGGGGGGAGGGGGGGGGCTGGGCCGAAATACGGGGTACGAGAAGAGATCTGCTTTCTAATCAGAACTGGGAAAAGTAGTAGTTCTTGAAAACACCCAGAACAGGTCCCGGTACCCCACTACAACGAACATTACCTTACCATGGGTTTGCAATTTGCAAAGGGTGGTTTTTATGCTAATTCAGTATACTTGTAAGTGAAAACAATAATAGGTTATTACAACACTTCGTTGCTATTCTGACTGAATCCGCCCGATGCCCATTGCCGGGGTAACTGAGTTGTGACATACACTGAGTGTATTTTCATACTTATTACGGGCAGTGCAAACTTTGTATCAACATGTTCGCAAGTGCGACGCGCAGCGGCTCTCTTTTGGGAGACGATGGCTTTGTAAAGAGATTCACTCGGGGTCAGAGGTCGTCTGTGTTTGGCCACTGCAGACAATCAGCTTAATCACTCAGCCAGGCCTCAAACAGCGATGGTAATTGCTTAAATCCCAGTTCCCAGGCTAGAGTTTCTGCGGTCAAACATTTGTCGCTAGGCAGGCAATGCGCCTTTTTGCGGGGCGAGACGTCCCTCACAGCATAGTCAATCTGCAAATGGCACACGAGTTTGGTTTTTAATCACAGAGACAGGCCGGGGGAGAGAAACGACACGGGCGGCCGATGAGCGGATAAGCGCGGACGGTACCTCCCGAGCAATTAGACAAGAGGTGGCAATCTGGCCTCGGCATCATACTCACCCACCCCCACCCACCCCCTCCCCCAACTCCCCCAACACTCCTCCTGCACCCCCACTACCACTCACCCCCATTCTCGGCGCTACGACTATCGCGACACCCCGCCCACTCCGGGTTGATTAACGTGATGAAACTATCGCCAAGTGTCTCACTCGTAATTACATTTAGAAAAGCACCTTCTGCAGCAGGCCAGGTCTGTGTGCGTCTGCCCTGCACTGGGCGATTAAAATCTGGAGAAACGTCATATCACCCACACATCCACTGAGCATCGAGGCCTCACATGAGAGAGAAAGGGGGGGGGGGGGAGAAGAAGAAGGAAAAGAAAAAGAAACTCCTATTGTCAAACGATGGAAGTGGCAGTACTGAGAAAATCAACTTAGCAGAATGTCACCAGAGAATGCTTGTTGTCATGTTGTCATGCGCTGTTCGCTGTTTGTGTGTGTGTTTTGATCAACTCACACGCTGCCACTGCTATCAGTGCATGGTGTATGATACTGGGCTCAGCACGCTCCTAGTATGGCGTCATTTAGACCTGCAGGTGGACATCAGTACCTTCTCGCCATTTGTGTGTGCAATCGACATCAATAATCTGTTTCGTATAAAGTGCCAGCTGAAACTGAACTGGTCTCCTTTGCTGATACTAGCGTAGCCATGGCGGGTCAACCGGAAGTCTGAAATAATTATTGTGGGTTCACTATGCTACTGTTGCACTGTCGACTGAACTGGTCTCATTTGCTGATACTAGCGTAGCCATGGCGGGTCAACCGGAAGTCTGAAATAATTATTGTGGGTTCACTATGCTACTGTTGCACTGTCGACATTTACCCTGTCACTGTACGGTGGTCATGGTGGTCAGTTTCCATAGACATGCATAGAAACTGAGGTTCGGCCGTGTCTGGTTTCCACAATTTACTATTTAATCAAGTTCGTCGAATTCGCCACTCACGGCGGGTGAACACCACCATATAGGCCAAACTTAAAAGGAAATAACAGGGTGACATTCTTAGAATTTTGGAAGGAAATACTTGATCAATCATCAAATACAAATTACAACAAAATCACGACGCGGATCTGGAACGGTACTTGTCAAATTTCTGTTGTGCACATGAAGGTCGGAGCCGAACGGGCCGGACTTACGGGATGCCGGTTTGGAAACAGGTGCCGATTGTTTGCTGTGGCCAGACTTGAGGCGATGTAGTAGTGGGCGCATCCAGAGGCCAATATTTACCCGCCTTGCAGACTACTGTGTTCACTTCATTGTTTGCTCGTTGTGGCCCCAGGCGGTAATTGCCGCCTTAAGATTCCAGGCTCGCGATCGTTTGTTGTGTGTGGCGGAGGCCAGTAGCAGCGGAACGGGTCGCACCCTGGGGACGGAGTCTGTAATTTGTTAGCCAGCTTCCCGATGCTTGCCTGCTCGCTGCCGTCGAAAATGACAAACGCTGCATATCTTAATTATGGCGCTCTCTCTCTCTCTCTCTCTCTCTCTCTGTAGTGAGAGAGAGAGAGAGACTGAGTGGGGGGGGGGGGGGGGTAATTTGCACTTGTTCCAGTGGTTAGATCTACTGTTCCTCCAAAGCAATTACATGTAAAAATAATTGACAACAGTGGTGTAGTTTTGAGCTTGTGTCTCCCCCCCCCCCCCCCAGCATATGCATAACTTCTGTAAAAACTCACTGACCGAGTGCCAGTGCATGAACTGTTGTAAATCGGGGCGGGTCAGGGAACTCATAGCTGATTCAGTGCGGATATGTTTCTCTTGTACCGTGAAGCCACGAGTAGGTTGCGGAGATGCCATAGCTGTTCACCCTAAAAATCTTCACTTTCAACTACAGATAAAAGAGAATCCGCCAGTTTGATAAAAGTACAGAAATAAAATTAGACTAAGTGTTCTCTGCAATTTTGCACGGCGCTAAGGACTGGAGTTCGCCAAAGCATAAAAAAAAATGCGAATGGTACGGCGTAAATTCAGTCCCACCAAAAGAACACACCCGGCACTAGCACGTACTATAGTACTGTCAGAGCAGTGCTGGGCCGATGGCGGTGGTTTGAGAGGCTGTGATTTAGGGGGTGCATAACGATCTCAGTATCTGATTTTCCGAGCACACCCTCCTCAGGTCCGCTCCACTGTCTCCAAAAACATAGTCATACTTCATTATTCATTGGTTTGGCGCAAGTGCAGGTGAAACCTATTGAAAAAAAAAGTGACTGTTACCCGGTTGCTAGTTCAGTTACTGTCTGAAAAACAAAGATCGAAACCAGTATGCAATATGTTGTCTTTCAGCACTGAGCGAGTATCAGTTTTGGAGAAAAAAAAATTCTACCGCCACTGCCTGGTTCGTAATAGAGACTAAAGCATAAGCCCTTTGGGCATTTTACCAAATGTCGGCAGAAATCGTATTTAGCCAACCCGTCTTAGGTCAACCCCTGAGTTAGGCTGTTGGGTCAGACTGACCTTGTTTTCTGTGATGGGCAATTCAGGAAGCACTAACTTGAAGCTTGCGAGACCACCCCCCCCCCCCCCCCCCCACACACACACACACTCAAAAAAACACCTCCCAGTGTATCAGACTGAGACACTCCGAGACATTCTGGCAAGCGGACAAGTAAAGTAAGCGTGTGTAGCAACCGAGGATTAAAGACGCACGATGTAAGTAAGAATTCGATTTGCTAGTGAGTGAGTGGTTGACAAATCAGTGTCTCACTTCTCTGACAAAGTGAGGGTTTTTTGACCGAAGCGGTCTTTTTATGCTGGAAAGACAACTAATGGCGGGAACACAACTGTCATTTAATCGACGAAAAGCTTGGGTTGCGACCCTCACTGTCAGGACAATCTGATAATGCCGCTGCTCCCCGCGGGGGTAATTATGCTGCTGTCACGGTCTCCTGCAGTCTGCCTGACGTACCATTGCCCCTTCTCACACACACACACACACACACACACACACACACACCGGCACACACACACACACACACACACACACACACACACACACCAATCCCCCCTCCCGCCTACCCCCTGCCCACCCACACATAATTCAATCCCATGCCATCTCCTCCCCCCCCCCCCCCCCCACACACACACAAACACACCATCCAATAAGCTGCCCCCGGCGCGCGCGCGTGCGCGCACACACACACACACACACACACACACACACACACACACATCTCTCTCTCTCTCTCACACACACACACACACACACACACACACACACATCCTGGCCATGGTTTAAAGGATAGCATGGATGACATTTCCTGCACGAGTATTGACTAAAACGTCTAGGCCAGATAAATATAAATAGATTTAGACTGATTGTTTATTAGTGATCAGCTCAGTGCAGGGGCTCAGTTCCGTAGAAATCCAAACTGATGAATTTAACACTCCTAACAACGGCGTGGACGGCTCTTAACAGAAAGACTGACTCGAAGATTGTCATAACTTGGGAAACTGAATGCAATTATTTAATTGTAGATTTGTGGACTGGTTTGCAATGTGCATGGTCACAACTGACTATGTACCGGCAATGTGTGATTTTGTTTTTCAAACTGAACTGAGTGACGTAAGCGGTTATTCTTGGCCTGCAGAATGTCACTTCTTGAGTTCTTCACATATAAAATACACCACGTGTATTCAGCTAAAATGGCTGTGACCTGCGATAGCGCCGTACACATTTCCCCGTAACTACTCCGGCCATATTGTTGAATATGCTGACTCGATTTTTCTCTCGTCTCTCTCCCGGCCCCCTCACACTTAGTGGCTGAGCGAAAGGTCATGCAGCACTAGCACCGGAACTGACTTGCCGTATGTTTCACTCCGGCCGACCACAGAAGCACCCGTACCAAATATCAGTACATAGACCCCACCCGGCCTCCGCTCCGCTTCCGCTGGGAGCCGGCGCCGGCAAACCGTCTGAATATCGGCTGCGAGTCACGACGATGCTTTGTGTAAAATTTCGGCAAGGCAATTCAGTGATAAGATAGGAAAATAGCGGCACTGATCATAGTTACGATACACGGTAACCGGACCGTGACTGACTTGACATATTCAGTCCGGCTCAGCTGACAACCTTAGTACAAATCCTACCAACTCAGTCGTCAGTCAACTGAAGTACTGATGAACGCTTGAGTTGCCGGCATTTGGCGGCTTTAGCTGCACCCCATTAAAAATTGTCGAAAGCAGAAGCAGAGACATATCTATGTTGGAAGGACGTTGTCCTGTACGTATGATTAAACGTGCTCAAACTGTTCGGCTTCCGAGCGAAGTAAACCCTCGGTGTGTACACTGGAATCTAGTCCACTTCTCTCTATTGGCTGCCTCTCACTGCTAGCCTTTAGGGCCTCGCATCATGCCTGCAGTCGACCTACTACTCCCTTTCCTTCCTACGCTCTCGCTCTCTCTCTCTCTCTCTCTCTGACCCCGCCTGCCTGCCCTCGCTGCCTGTTTGCAAGTCCGCCGTGCTCTTGTTGCTAGGGGCGTGGCCTGTCAGAGCGCACGTAACCAAGGGGAGGGCGGCGCTAGGCGATGTGGAAGGCTGTCGCGCCAGCCTGGCGTGGAGAGAGCGGCCCGCTGATTGCATTAGAGCTCGCATACATAAGCCAACTGTAGTTAGTAAATTTCGCACTTTCTAAACTTGATGATCATTTATCCGAGGTGGGAGCAAATTAGATATCCGGCAGATAGAATTTGCCTCTGCATCCTTCGGCTGGCCGCCCGCACTCTAATCGAATCTGGACGGAAAGCGATCTTAAGCAGAGAATTCGCGTGAGAATTAGCTCTGCGTCGCCCCACTCCACAGCTTTAACTTCATTGCTTTTCTTGTCTAAGCGGTTTGTCTTTTTCAAGGGGGAAAAAGTACTAAGTGTCTATTTGAAACAACAGAAACGTACAGCTCCACACTGAAGTGAGTGGAAATCTGGGTTTGACTCGAGCAGGCAGGGTGACACAAAAAGCGGTTGGTAACCAGTTACATTTAACTTTGCGACACGGCGTGAGCACAGGCAAGAACCGCAGACATGGACTACCCGTATCTAAACCAGCCTTCTTTCGATGGTCAGTGTGGCCTACCCGGAATGGATGCTTCTTTACCCAACTGTAATATTCCCTGCTCTTACGGCGACTCCAGTCCCTTTGCCCAGATGGGACAGAGTTACCGATACAACGGCGTCCGGTCTTTTCCAACGGTGTCCAACCCGGGCCTACCAACAGGAGCAAGCTGTGGCGTCGTTCCCAGACCTCGAGACCACCCTCAACCACCCGTCTTTCCAGCCGGTAAGAGTTGCTACCCTCTGTGTACCCCACCATTCACGCCAGCTTAGTTCAGTGTTCAAATCCGTTATCAGCAAATATATAGATCATAAATAGTCCCAGTGGCACCGCCTGGTCCCAAGTGAACACCGCTCACTTGAGCGACAGTCGGCAACATAACTGCTGCACCAGGCGCTCTGTGCCGTCTGTGTTGCTCCCCAGTGCTGCCAAATTTTATATTGTGAAAGCAAATCCGGACCAAACAAGATTTGAACGCGGCAAATTGTTTTAGTTTGCACTAACAGGGTTTAGCCTGCCTCCTATGTGCACCTGATCGGACCAAATCCGATTAGCTGATGTGCGCATACACAGGCAACATAATTTTCTATGCCGCTGATCCTCTCCCGTTTCTTAACGGAATAATTTAATGTAAATAAGATAATTGCTTAGAAAATTACATAAATATTCTGATTTCTGGGTAAATGGACTGTTAGGAAAACGGCAGCATTAGGAATAGGGTTTGCAAGAGTGAAAGAGAGACGGCAGTTTTTGCTTGTGGTGCCTTCACTGGAGTGTGTGTTCCTACTCCTGTATTTTGGTTCACTAAATTTATTTCAGGTCTTCTGATTCATCTACTGTACTTGAAATTTCCCTCATTACACATGTCTACCTGCGTCTAAATCTCTATACTTGTACAGTAAGGTTTAACCAGTCGATAATACCATTCATCAATCGATCACTATTTTTTCGTCTGTGCACAGTATATTTGAAAAAAAGCTCAATCGAAGAAGTTGCTTTTCTTTTCGCCTCTGATAAAACACTGATTCTGTTTGTCCAATCCATCGGTCCCTAAACAAACTTGAAAATGCAGTGTCATTTGTATCTGAACCTGGCTCCTACTCACAATGACATCCAGGCAATGCAAGCCTTTGTCACCTAACCACGCTAATAAATGAAATCATAGCTGAAATTACAAAAAGCAAACCCAGTTTCAACAAAATAACTGAAACAAAGCGCATCAAACAGGGCCGTATGTAAAACTCGATGTTAATTTAACCTACGGCTACGGGCCTAAGCCAGACTAGGACAAAAGAAACCCCAAAACAAAATTAAGTAAAGAAAGAAAGACAAAAATCCTTCGATAGGCTGGAATGGACCCGCTTCCTGATTTAAAACAAAACAACAACAACAACAACAACACGGAAAATTTAACCCAAGAGCTAGTTTAGTTCGAGGTTAGACACTTACCCGGGGCGAAACTCCCTAAACCCGACTTTTACATGCGGGCCCAGAAGAAAACAAAACACAAAACAGCATAGAACAACAGCAAAGGGGCGGAAACAGAAAGAAATCCGATACAGGTTACAAAAAATAAAAAAAAAAAACAAATAAACAAACAAACAAACAAACAAACTAACCAACTAACAAAAACAAAAACAAAAACCAATACGTCTGAAATAAAATACAATAAAAGCATTCTCAGTGTACCGGAAGCAGCCTGGCTCGACCTTGGAACTTGGAAAAGTGAACTCATGCCTCTTTAAACTAGAAATATTCCAACACATTTAACTTTATTGCCAATATTTCTAAAATGAAAAAAAATAATTTGTGACAATTAGAAAGTGTTCGGGATCAACATTGTACCTACCCGCTGTTTCCCTCTTTTTATGTTTTACCTTTTGCAGACGTCTGTTTAATTTTTGCCGTAGTTACGACTGAGATAAAAGTTCTCTTGGAGAAGGCCTTTGTCGGCAGTCATAGAAGGGGAAAATACGAAAGATCCGTAAAAATCAAAGCCAAACTGCATAATTACTGGAACTTAATTCTTATCGCAGATTAAATTTTCTTTGAAACCGTCAATGTGCTTAGTTCCGGTGTTTCGTGTCGAGGCGCAGTTCTACTTTTTCAGTTTGTTACTTGCTGCTTTGCGTTTTGGCCACAACGAAAAAACTTGAAAGGTTAGACTGATTTTCAGCTGCAAAGACTACAACTCAAACTACAACTGAAACTAAGAAAACACACACACACACACACACACACACACACACACACACACACACACACACACACACACACACACACACGCGCGCGCGCGCGCGCACATTTTAGAAGCCGTGCGGGTTTATTTTACTTGTTTTTTTTTTTAATTATTTGTTTTGTTTTTAGCTACATTCCCTCTGATTTTTTTCCTTTTGAAAGCGTCGACGTGCAGCTGTTCTGCGCTTATGTTTTGCATGTTATATATAAAAACTGTTACGCACCTCGCAAAAAGTGTGATTCAAGATTCATGATGGGAAAAGACAACTTCAATTTCCATACTTTCACGTTTCCATTTTTACGTCTCCGTGAGAAGTGTTGCATAGTGTCAATCATGTAAGCGATGGAAGATTGTAAACAATTTCGTAATTGTTTGTTTTGACGATAAAGCTGAAACTCTTACTCCTTTAATATTTCTTTGCCTCTGCCTGTTGTTGCTTCAGTTTCGGAAGAAAGACTCTGAAAACTAAATGTTCCAAAAAATTATTTTAGCCGCCACATAGATTTTTCGACGCATTGATGTCGATGGTGATTTGCAATTTCGAATCAAAGGAAAACATGAATGAATTATGAGTAAACTAACAAATAAATAAATAAATAAATAAATAAATAAATAAATAAATAAATAAATGACTAAACTAGTCTGTTGCTACGTCCTGTGGAATGCACATGCACATTATTATTATTATTATTATTTATTTATTTATTTATTTATTTATTTATTTATTTTTTTGGGGGGGGGGGGGGCAAACTGACAAATTACTCTTTTCTAGCGTGATAAAGATTATTTTTGCTGCACGACCGGAGAAAAAAACCCACCAAAAACCAGAAATACTTCCGATGTACTAACGGTCGTCCTATGGTTTTGGATATTCATGATTTTGTTGTTGTTGTTTTTTTTTAGACAGTTTTTTGAAATCCCTGCAAAGTTTAGACATTACGTGCAGCCTTGCGTGATACAATAAATACACGAACTTACAGTAAACAGGGATTTCATGAAATAACTGCTCAGACTAATTCACTGTTATATACTCAACACGGTTCTGGTCGGATCGCGGCTTGTGGGCCGTAACAACAGTGACTGTGGACTGGCCGGAACTGAAGGCCATCAACTGTGTAGTTTTGGGCTGATGACTGTGACGTAATGCAGATGAATCCGCATATAGATTTTAATTGTATTCAATTTATCAGACTCAGTTCTAGCCTTTTCTCCGCAGTATCACTAAAAAGGTCTTGCCGTATTACAGCTGAATGGCGTAGGTGGTTACTTTAACATGTCAAATACTGGACCACACTGGGCGACATCATATTGACTCCTTTCAACCAAGAGAGCGCGATCTGGAAAAAAAAATAATAATATGTCGCACGTGGCATGAACTTCAACTCCGAATTTCCATGACCAAATTATACTGCTTATCTCTTCCAAACACACAACTTCTGTCGTCATTCGCGTAGCATGCACCCAAGTAAGAACTGCACAAGAGAACGCTTCACCGGTACAATAAGAATCTGACACACCAAATTACCAATCAAGCCTAGCTGATGTACGTAAATGTTTTCCCCCCACAATATTCCACAATAAAACGGCCCAAATTCGAAAGGGCATGACAAATTGGTTTCACATTTATTATTTGAGTCTGTGCTTCACTACTTGCCCACACTGAAGCGATACTGGTAAGGTGATGTATGCCATGCAACACGAAGAGAGCACTTGTTGTTGTTGTGTTTTTGTGACGCGGGGCGAGCTTATTTGAATCCCACTTACAACTCTGATCTCTTTTGGTAGACGCGAGAGATCAGGTGGGGGCAAAAGTACAATAGAATATCTGCCATCATTTGAAACAAAAATGCACCAGATATAAACACTTCAAAATTTCACAGCGGAACATGCAGTGTTTTCGTGACTTGAATTAGAAAAAAGAATTATGGACGAACAAGTCCTTCACCCATCAAAACTGAGAAATTATGTGAAGGCTTGTTAAGGATAATCATACATGTAAAATACACATTCAACAATTACTGACGTGAAAATAGCTCTTTTGTGCGTCAGACTGTGTGTTAATCACTACCGGGGTGGATGGGTGGGTGTTTGGGGGTTTAACGTCCTTTCCACCACATACGTAATCACTACCAAGTGAAGCGGCGTACGAAACTTTCGCTATCGTTAACTTCATAGAGTTTTTGCGTATGTTTTCTCGGTGTATTTAGGGAGAAGGAGGGGGGGGGGGCAACACACAAAAATGCCTTCGAGTCTTTCACAAAAAAAACTTGTCTGTTAAATTTGTTGATGCTACATTTCAGCCGCATTCATGAAGATTTGCATTGTGTTCATATAACACTCATTAAATAGAAGAAAATATGCAACATCAGTGATCAGTAAATGTATTATTAGTTATTACGTGCGGAAGCTACTCTTAAAAATGAACTGGTGTGCCCCAGAACAACGAAGGCCTGTCATGCATAAACTGGTTAAAAATAGAAGACTTAAAGGAATTGCTAATAGTCGTGGACGAGAATAAGAAAAACGCTGGCTAAGTTGGCATGCGACCCACCAAAACATGCACGTGCTCTTCCTCCTACCTGATGAAAGGCGTTCTCGTTCACTAATTGCACTCAGGTGGTTCTGGTTGTCGTCTGCCGCAAACTCCCCCAAAAGGATAATGTTCCCTTATTTTTGTTTCTCACAAAAATTTAATAGTTTAAAACCAAAGAAGAATTTTATTTCGTAGGTTTTTCCATGACTTTTCAGTACATGCAAAGTGTTCAAGGTTCAAGATTCAAACAACTTTATTGTTTCTATCACATACAGACAAATCATGAAGTTGTTAACCGGTGCCGTGAGGTGAGGAGGGAAGCCGGATTGACCTGTGAATGCACTATATTTAATTAACACTATACTAAAATACTGAAAGTGAACATCAGTGCTGATCAAACAACGACAAATCAACGAGACACAGCTGACTATCACTATGCATAGGATAACTTAGGTGTCTGTCAAGCGCTACAAACAATACACTGAAACAATAAAGATCTAGCGAACAGCAATCTTGTACACTGAGGTAGTTAGTGTACTACTACTGGAAAGACTGGAGCACAAACGTAAACTCTACGTGCCAAAAAATTGATATCAAATATTTATTCTCCCAAATAAACACCCGTTTATATGTGTTATGCGAAGAACCTAGCGCGGTTTAAAATTCTAGAAAAAATAAATTTTCGCGTTTGATATGTTTTGTCCTTTTTTGCGCCTGCACCTAGAGCCAGCAGTGCGGAATCTGTATCAGTGGCCTAATATGAGTTTTACTCCATCATTTTTTGAACGACACAATCATTTGTCTCGGCAAGAGCAAACTTCTGCAATTTGTTGTTGTTGTTGGGGGGGGGGGGGGATTGTCTAATCTCGACATTATTTTGAAGCGTTGATTGGACCAGAGTATAGTAAGCACCCCATCCCATGCACGTGTACATCATACTACCGGACAAAGGAGAAGACGATGGAACTAAAAGGGGTGAAAAGTACGGGTGGCAGTTTCAACTGCAGGAACGATCTGCTCGGTTATTTACTCACTCTATGTTGATCGTACACGCTGGTGTTTTCATACGGTCGCTACGTGCTCGTTGTAAGGAAAGAATCTAAAGCCTGTTTTTAAAATAACTGGGCAGATTTTTTTTTTAACTTGGCAAACATCTAAACCGTGAAAACTGGAAAATGTACTCATCTGCAAGGATCTGTCCCAAAAGATTTAATCTTGATTGAGGCGACATTGTTAAGCCCGCTAAACCCTCCACTGTGTGTGTGTGGTGTGTTTTCTTCCGTTCGTATTTTTTTGTGGTTTTGTGGGCTTCCCTACAGTCAGTTTTAAGCTATGTCATCCGTGAACTCGTCATATGCGACGACAATTGTCTAAATTTGTTGTCAAACACAAAACACAGATACATACGTTTAAACTGACCCATCATAAACATGTCTCAGTTTTAACTACAATATTTTCGGCTGAGGTTGTACTAGATAACGTAATGTCTCAGATGTAACTGCTCTAATTTCTGCGGAAATACTTAATGTGAGATGTGAGGTAACTTTATCGCTTCCATCTAGAAGAAAGCAAATCCAAAATAAATGGGTCGAAATAAATAATGTATGTAACAAGGTATGTAAATATAAGGTGGCATACAGGCTGAAGCGTTCGGTCTTTTGATCCTGAGGAGCCGTGACCGGGTTTGAATCCCCCTGTGGGTGATATTTGTCCACACTAGCTCGATTCACACGGACACATGCCTACATGATATCAAGTGTGCTCATGACAAATCTCATTGCCGCGGTGTGGCCACGGGATGGAAAATTAGTACGCACCAGGTATGCAGGAAAATGTGTGCCGCTGTGTGGCAACCCCCACCCCCCCTACCTCCACGCCGCTCCCACACAGCCCTCCCGAACCCACACCCTACCCCAATTTGTTTTACTGCGCTTATGGCACCATAAGACATGTACACTAATACCGATATCAACTGATGACAGTAAAACTCGCATTAGGCCACTCGATACCTGATCTATATTTCATAATTTCATGTCTCAGTGTAGGCACAAAAAGATTTTAAATGAAAAATTAATTATTTTACTAGAATTCTGAACTGCAATTTGTCCGTAAGACGTGTACCTGTTTCCAACAGCAGGAGTGATCATGCTGAACCTAGCGAAAATTTCGAGCGTGATAAATGAAAGGGTCGTTTATGTCGAGACAAGTTCGTGATTCAGAAATGAAACAACAAATCTTACATGGTTTTTCTGTTGTCGTTAATTGTGGTTTGTTTACATTTCTATTTTTGTTTTGTCGTTGTTGTTGCTTTGGATTGTTTTTGTTGTTTTATTATTCGCGGGGAAGGCATTGGGGTAGGAGATCAGGTCTCATCCACCCGTGTCGTTAATAGTTGAAATTATGATTTTCAAATAATGAAGAAACAGGCACAGAAATGGTCACTTTTGTGGACATAGATGCACCTAACATTAGGAGCAGACTGGATGAGTAAACACCACATCTTTAGCAGCATACAAAAACTAAGACAACCCGACCCCGCACAACATTCCTGTGGTTTATTGTTCTTCTGCAATGAAACACATGGTAATAAATTATTATTATTATTATTATTTCAGTAAATTAAGTAGTTACATAAATATTGCAATATACATGAATTGACAACAGTTTCCTTTTTTCTGACAGTAATCCTCCCCTCCCCTCCTCTTCCACCCAACACACGCACTCTGACACCACCCCAACATATCCCTGACCACACTCCCGCTACCTTCCTTTCTCTGCTTTGTACAGAGGGGGGCAAAGACGAGAGAAAACTTTTTGTTTATCTTCATTTACAGATAGGTAGGCAGTCTTTTGGCAGTCGTTTCTGTGTTTTCACATGGTGTGTAGAGGTGGCAATGATTTTCACTGCGCCCCGTGCCTGCTGCTCATGTCATATCGTGCCAGGTACACTGCGGGGCAAATGTCAAGTGAATGTTTCCCCTTAGACGCATCGGAAAGAGATCAGCCAATTTTGCTAATGCACCGCGGAGACAGCAAACTCTGATTAACTTTATGTTCCTCTCAAAGCAGATCGTTTGCCGCAGCATTATTAATCAAACAGTGCGGCCGCTTTCGGTTGGCGCGATTAAAACCCACTCGACTGAAGCGCACGCTGTCATGCGCACAAGGCCCATCCTGGGGTACTGACTACTGTCCTGCTGCCGGAATAAACAGCCATTTTCAGGCAATTAGACTAGGGCCGGTCTCGCGCACTCGTGTGCACGACGCGTGCTTTTAGAAACGCATGGCCCTTTGGCGGGAAAATTATCCAGTCGTTAAACAAAAGCGCCCGGGGTTGATTAGATTAGGGTAGAGGCGGTGCACAGTAACTGCGACACTGAGTAGTGGTCAGACTCGTGAGTCAACGTGTGATGTTAGTGTACAGTTCAATCTCCAGCACCCCGTCAGTGACTGGTCCTCAGGTCATCATAGTCGATCGGACTGGTCTTCAGGTCATCATGGTCGGGGCGCAGGATTCACTGAAACCTATACCGTCAGTCTCATTTCAAAGAGCGCTTCCGGCATAAATCTGAAAAATCCTTATACACATGAACTGATTCTCGATTAAGCTCCGTTGGTTAGACACAAAAACCATACTCTACTGTCTACCGGCACTGTTCAGGAAGTATATTTGCTGGAGGGGACCTAGATGTAGCAGAACGCACGCGGGCCCTGCAACTATAACGTCGAAGATTTGGTCCGCGCTTTGTGCCCAAGTGGCCATAATAATTTTCCACTTGTATCACATTCGTGTGCAAACCCTTACATTATTGCCAAAGGTGCCTCTCGTGTACACACACACACACACCACACACACACACACACACACCACACACACACACACACACACACACTGTGCGCGTTTATCTTACTCTGTCTCTTGACGAATAGGCGGCCATGCCTGCACAGGTCACTGGACTAGAAACACAAATGAATACACGCGCGACATCGTCGATCCTAATTTCCAGAAGTGGACAAATAAGCCCCCCCCCCTCCCCCATTCCCCCTCCTCCACCCCCACCCCACCACCAATCCTGTATCAAACTGACAAATATCGTGGAAATATCCACAGAATAAAGCGCACTTTGTATTGCAAGGATGATAATTGTTGTTGTGAATGAAAAGACGTGATCGGTCAAGTCTGTGCTGAAACCACAGGACAGCTTGAATATGTAACAGGAAGACTTTTGTTCACGCTGGTTGCACTGATCAACCCACTTACATTAAAATATTAAGTTTGACAAAAATTGTCGTGAAGCATACCTGTCCTGGGCGCTGCCTAATCTGTCTTTTGGTCACAGAGGACGGACGTCTGATTAAACTGACCAGTCTCTTGCAGTATGTTGCGCACGATCTTAATTACTTGCCAGCATGCAAATTGCCTCCATCACCAGAACATTTTAATTTGTACTCCTCATTCAAGTCCCGTCTTTGGTTTTGTTTTATACTCCCTTAGCGTGCACGTTTGCAGGAAAAGTGACATTGAATCCCACGAAGGAATCTGAACATTTTAGACTGAATAATTTCGATGGAACTATGGCATGATAACTCCGCAAAAGTTTGGATGATATGCTGGGAATAGGGATGAATGACGACGGAGCGCAGTGAATCTGCCTGAAAGTTTTCGAATGCAAATATAACGACTATGTGGTCCTGTGACATAAATGGTATAGCGAACTGACCAGATACTTTCCGGAACCGACAGGTCACGGCCATTTAACGAGATGGATTCACCTCTATCCGCTATACGCTTAACAGTGGTGTCTGTGTTGAAGCTGGTGTCAGGTTTATCCTTAACACATTGAATTAAATAGAGGTAACGGGTAATGGCCCTTTCAACTCCTCAAGGCATAAAATTAAAGGGTTCAGTTAGTAGGTTGGCCTGTCGTTTTTGGAAACTATAGATAGTGAATGAAACCGCTGTGAGACACGAGTTTTGAGTTTTTACACCTGTCTTCATTTAATAATCCCCAAATCACCCTTTATTGTTGTACCATTGTCGTATGTCGTATCTTCCTCTGAGATTTGAGACTCCCCCTTACCTCCCCCCCCCCCACCGCCGGCTTAATAAACACGTATTGCTCTCTCTCTCTCTCTCTCTCTCTCTCTCCGACCGGCGGCGACGACCATGGTCTTCAGTCTGACCTTTATTGTTGTATATCTGTGTGTGCTGGCTAACCGTTTTCCGTCCCGCGGCCCCTTTCGTTTGAAATGGGATTTTTTGCTTGCACACTTGATATTTGCGTTCATGTGTACACGAAGGCAAGACAGGCATCGTAAACGAGTCTGCACGTGAATTTGACTCGATTTGGTAAGGAACAAATCCCACCAAATTTCTCCCCACCAAGGCAGATGCCTTAACCACTACACCAAATACGCCCCCCCCCCTCTCTCTCTCTCTCTCTCTCTCACACACACACACACACACACACACACACACACACACACACACACACACACACACACAGGTAAATCTGGCAAATTTGGTAAAAGGACAGCCTGCCCCTTATTGTCTGGCCATAGAATCAGCTTTGTGGATGAAACAATAAAACAAAAACAACAAACAAACGAACAAAACAAAAACTGCAATTTCTCGACGTTTAGGGAGCGCCGATGAACTCGAAATATTCGCAGCTGAACATTCTAGCAAGGTTTCTGCTGAGTCTCTGACGACTGTGCAGTGAGTGTGACGGGAGAGTCTGCGAGTGATGCGGACGACACGTTTACACCATCCACAGCGGGCCGCCACCCGGCCTCCACACCAGCCTGATGTCGGCTAGTGGCCAGGGACCGGGGTCCAGATGGACTGGTGTAAAGAGATCCCTCGATACGACTAATTGTTTTGCCAATGAATGCACAGCGCGTCAATAATTATCCCTCCCACTCTTTTGCCCTACCCTACAATTTTGTCGCGCTTAGCTCCTCCGTCAAGCGAACTGGCCTCAGTGTTACGCGACACCGTCCCTGCACGACCCTCTCCCTCTCCTGGCAGCGCTGATGTCGGGATTTCGCTGGTTGCCTGAGTCATTGCGGGGCTGCGTCAGTGGTGTTTTCATTAGTGGCGCATGTCCTGCTCTGGAAGTGATGGTGCCGCGGGGCGACCCACCCCTCGTCCCGCCCGCCACAGGGGGTAGATTGCCACAATCCCTCGGGGAGGGGTGGGGAGGGGGGTGGGGGTGGGGGCTGATCGGTCAACTCCCATGATCATTGCTCCACACGAGCCGAACGCCGTCCGCGTGACACTGATCGCACTTGTCTTTTCTGAGCAGGGGGTCTGTTCAATCTCTCTCTCTCTCTCTCTCTCTCTCTCTCTCTCTCTCTCTCACACACACACACACACACACACACACACACACCGACTTGATTAACTTGTTCTTGAAACATACCACTGTAAACTAAATCGCCGACACAAGTTTAAGGCTCACGTGTGCCGTGACCTTGAGCCACGGAAGAGTGGTACATGTAAAACTGTAGTCCAGGAAGGCATTCAGTGTTACGAGCCATCGCTGAGGGCAGTCTGATGCTTATCCATACAAGTTGTAGCGAAGATAGTTCATAGGGACACGCCAGAGTTTCGTGTAAACTTTGCGACTTAGAACTTTGAATAAGGCCATGCAAAGAGATGAGACTGAGATATCATTTATCAAACATCATTGTAGCGTAGAAAGCCAGATGTCAGTTGAAAGGGGTTAATGCTGTCATGTTTACGCTCACACTGATATCGTTCTGACTTGTTTTACTGGTATATATCATCATAACACCCGTAGACACCTGGGCCGGCAGTGACAGCGTCTGTAATGTTGGCACTGAGCCAACAGAAGCCGGCGTACTCGATGACGCGGCGACCACACCGAGCGATCAAGTGTTGTGACAACAGTCGTAGAACTTGAATGTTCGACCGTTCGCGCAAGAGTGTAAACCACACTGCGGTATCGCATTAAGACTGTACTAAACATCAAGATAGAGTATTTCGCGCGTACTGGCGCACTCACGAGCGAAGCTGTTCCAAAACCTAAGTTGGCTTGGCAAAGATAGAATTATAGCTCGTTTAAGTCAGGTCAGTCTGTGCCTACTGGTTGTGGTTGCTGAGAAAATGACTGAATTTGTTCTTTCGTTATGATATTATGACCTTGAGCTTGATGAGACATCATTCAAAATAAAATGTGCTGGGTGGTCTTGTCAAAAGTCTGTTACAAGTGTGGTGGTTTGCCGGCAGTGGTCGCGGACCAATTTTCCCACGTGTGACAACAAAGAGTTCTTAATATTCTTGTTATTTCTGTCCACATTGAGATCTGAATATCTGATGATAATTAATATGCTACCACTGCGGCTTTGGAGATTTTCCGCAGTTGTTAAAAGAATTATATGGTTTAAGATCTATCACTGAGTAACTGAATACAGAGCACAAACATTTGTACATATAGATCCCAACCAGTGAGTAAGAAATGCCCCTTTGCTTCTAAGAAATAATGAACGTTCCTAATATTGAAACTATAATTTCAGTGCGCGTGTTTGTAAGACGACGCAAACCTTCTTACACTGTTCGCGACGCAGTCAAAATCCATTCGCATGTCTTCGCATTTTTCACAACAGAGTTGCTAAATTAAAAAAAAAATCATTATCTGTTTCACCCAGCCGTTCCACGTTGATTAATTGTCAGGTATCTGAAAGTTGCGTAAAGTACTACACCTTAGTCTGGTTTTCGAGTTAATTTGTATTATACAGTCGGAAGGAAAACACATTTTCATCCTTAAAAAATAAATGACATCCGCCGTGTTCTCACCTTTTACTTGATGCATTTTACAAGTCAGTTTTGCTTTCTACAAGGTACGTGCATTGAACTACACTGCTTAACCCTCAAGCAAGTGATTTACTTTGTGGTGAATGACACTCCTCCCCCCTCTTCCGCGTGTGTCACAGTGTCACAGTGTGTGTGTGTGTGTGTGTGTGTGTGTGTGTGTGTGTGTGTGTGTGTGTGTGTGGTTTGTCAAGTTGTACTATCATAATTTTGTACGTGTGTGCAGAAAATGACACAAGATACAGACAAGGCTACACTCCGTCTCACTCCTCGTCCGGCTTGCACCTTCTCGGTGAGTGTTCTGTTGTTTGTTGATAGTACAGTAATTACTTCCGCGGCTGATGTACAGAAAAAGTCAATATGGACAGATATGTTTGTATTGTTTGTGTTAATGTTTTAGTAACAGAGGTGCAGAGTGACTAAGGTGAATCATTGTTATTCACTTTGTCTGGAACAATTAACTCCTAAACGTTCATGGCCGTAGCGTTTCGTCAGTTTCCGACACCCCACCTCGTTCTCAGTACAGACTGCCAAACTCACAAACACATCTTCACTGCCTTCTTGTTGCACAGAGAACAGAGAACTGAGAGTTGAAAATACTTTCAAAGTAGACAAAAGATAAAGTTAAAATTTTGTTTTTGACAATTTATTGTTTGAAATGCAAGGGATTTCTTTTGCTGAAATCGATTTTTTGCAATGAACAAACACTATGAAGAATTCTCTCCCCTGTTGTTTAAACATCTGCATATGATGAAGTGATGCAGAATCATTTTGAATATTTGGAACATATCCATTTTTGTACTGTGCCCACAAATCTGCTCAGAAAAGATCGTTGATCCAACTTTCCACAATTTCGGTTCCAAATGATGGATCAGGTTTTGCATATCCAAGGTAACTGAGTTTGTTCGGAAAATCCGTGCAGGCAAATATGACGAAATGCAGCCATTGTGTCTTAAGAATTTTTAGAACATAAGACATTTTACAAAATGGAAAAAGACATTTCGTTCATCAGTGACTCCCCAAAGTGAACTGAATTAATTTTGTCGGAAAATGAATAAAATACAGTTCAGTGATTAAAAAAAACAAACAAACAAACAAACAAACAAACAAACAAACAAACAAAACCCCCAGAAATGAAATACGTTAGCTCTAATGGCTGAATTATGAATGCGTCACCCAGTGACGTCACCAAAACTAAGCGTGTGGTTCCGTCCAAAACAGCATCGTGTATACGTCGTGTTTGATGAACGTGCAGCTTAGATGTATGGCTGGTGCAACCTGCGCTCCACTTGAATTGCATTGATTGATTGATTGATTGATTGATTGATTCTTTTTGCCTTGTTCCCCCTCCCCCCTTTTGTCCTCTTCGGTTTTGTTGTTGTTGTCGTTGTTTTTTTGACACGTAAATTTTCACCTGAGTCGATCAGCCGACAGCCACACCACAGTCCGTTTACCAGTCACAGTCACAATGGGTCATCCAAATCGGCGGAATCAAGCGTAACTGATTGTATTTGTACCAGCTGCATACAAGTTAGTTAGTTAGTTATTTAGGGCTTAACGCCGCGCAACAGTTGCATAGAAGATTAGCATCAGGCATGATACTTATCACATATTCTCGTGCAGGTTCTTATCTCTATTACCGCTATCCTTTCTAGCACATTGGATCAAGGTTGTTAATAGCAGTTTAACCGGGCCTCAGTCACAGAAACGTGACAGAAAAGACAACAGCGCTTATACAAATTATTAAAAAAAACAACTTGAAAACAAAGCAAACACACAAAAAGCAACTTTAAGTGAATCGAAGCGACTAAAATCTAAATCGATCTATATATGTGTATCAGATTTTTTTTTAAAAAGTGGCCTTACTTCACAGGAATGTTTTAATCACCAAAAAAAATGAATTATTGAAAATAATGATAGAAAGTCAGCAAAGCTGACAGCATGCGTTTTCTTGCAACACATTCCATTTGCGATGGTCGTAGTTGAAGAATTCCTTAATAAATGACAATATTACAATTTTATTTATTTATTTATTTATTTATTCTTGTTTCTTACGTTTGACCACATTTGTTTAGTGTATTCGTTTCTTTGTGGTGCTGTCTTGCTTTCGCAAGTGGGGTATGGCCTACAGATCTCTCTCCTCTCTCTCTCGCTGTGTGTGTGTGTGTGTGTGTGTGTGTGTGTGTGTGTGTGTGTGTGTGTGTGTGTGTGTGTGTGTGTGGCGACGTTTCTGAGAAGATTGAATGGCGGAGAAGCTTTCTTTTCCGCTTGAATATTCCGAGCGCGTATCTCCATGGAGAAAGCTCTAGATCCGAGGCTAACCAGTGAAGTGATCTAGCTGCTCGCTTGGGGAATAATTCGCTTAACAATCATCGCAAACAGCTTGATTGTATTAAGGGAAAATATACACGTAGGCCCCTTGATAGATTAGGTGCCATCCCGTTTGCCGTCTAATTCGACTTTTATTCAATCAGCCGCCGGCGCACCATTGTTTCGCGTATTTTCCGGCCCGGCAACAGAGGACGAGTGACCGTTTAATTTTCTTCTTCAATCTCAGAAGAGTCGCACTAGCGCCGCATCTCCGGACAATTACTCGTGTTTTCCATTGAAAAGCGCTGAGGCCTAATCAAATTATTTGAATATAAAACTAATATCAATATGTGAGACCTAATTTACGTCACAGCCAGTGATTCCGTGTCTTTTGCTAACCAAATTAGTCTTCCTCCTCCGAGGGTCGGTGCTGAGATATTGCTAAAGCGGCTGTGTGGCCTGGGCATTGATTGAGGCGGGCCGGCCCTAGACATGTCTGCCGGGCTGAGTGGAACTTCCAATCGATACAGGCTATATCGCCAGGCCCCCCTTTTTCCTAAACCCTCCACGCCCCCAGACCCCCAACCCCCACCCCTGCCGCACACTCTCTTCCACCCACAGGCCTCTGGTTTATTTCTCCCTTCAGTATTAATTCCCTCGCTCTGTGCCAGCTAAGGCACCGTTCTCATCTCTCTTGGAAAAAGCGTTCTCCCACTGTCCTTCGGTACCCATGTTCTGCTCTACCGCCGAGCAGGGCGCGGGACGAGAGGGGCAGACTGAGAAAGGGATCGACGTGTGTGTGTGTGTGTGTGTGTGTGTGTGTGTGTGTGTGTGTGTGTGTGTGTGTGTGTGTGTGTGTGTGTGTGGAGGGTGAGGCAGTTTTCAGACTTGCACTTAGTGGACATCTTTACTGAGAAATTGCGAGTAATGACGGGAGACTCTTCAGTTAAAAATGATGTACATGTATAGTATAAAATGACATTTTGGCGAGACGTGGAGAGAGAGAGAGAGAGAGAGAGAGAGAGAGAGAGAGAGCAATATTTCCGAGGCTGTGGTGTGTTTCAGTTTGGACTCGACAAAACAATTAAAGCAAACAAACTCTCAAACAAACAAGCAAAAACCTCTGAAAGATCACAACAATAATCAAAAACAGCGGCATACCTAAGCAGTCAATTCCTCTATTCATTCTTACGACACTTTGGCTTGTGTGGCCTTTCGCAGACAAAATACAATCAAAAATAAATAACGATAAAAAGTATGAGTTAAACAGACTAGGCCTAACTAAAATAAACAGTAAACACATTATACCAGACTAAACAACAGCAGCAGCAACAACAAACAAAACAACAACAACAAACCAAACGAACACTAATTTGTCGTTTGACGTAGCGGGAATGACATGATCATTACAGATATCCAGTCAATCACAGCATGAAAATTACAATTGTAATCCTGTATACGTACATACATGACAGTGATCTGAGTTCAACAGTAAGATTACCTATGACACAGGCAAACTAGACTAACAGGCTATGAGTTATGGTGTTAGGTACATTGAGTAGTAGAAGTGTCTGTTTTATAATGGTATTTTTAGCAGTGTTAAAAGCCCAGCAGAATAAAGAAGCAGAAAAAAAGCGATGATAATAATAATGATGATGATGATAATAATAATAATAATGATAATAACACGACACAACGAAAAAATAATAATAATGATGAGTATTGTATAGGCGCTTTACCCAATTTCATGAATCGGCTCAAAGCGCCGCGAACTGAACCCAACACGCACGCTCACGTGAATCACACGCATTCTCTCACACACTGGACATAAACACGCGAAGGGTCAGCTCAGCTATTTAAATTTCGGAATTCAGAATTGCATGTATTTTTCAAATTTGGTGGGCTGAACATTTCCAAAGCAGAGGGGGAGGAAGCCGGAGTACCCGGAGAGAACCCCCGACGATCGGCCCGAATGAACGGTGCCACATACGAGAAGGAAAAATTCTTTGCCCCGAGTGGGACTCGAACCCCTGACCTCTCGCATTGGTGACAAGTCTCTTAACCATTAGACCACCGACCGCCCCAGAAACGGAGGGAGACAGAAAAAACAAACACATTTATACACGAGCTACAACATTCGACGTAAGATTAACAAACACGGTACGTATCGAGCCGAAATAAAGAGTTCCGCGAGGCTGTCGAGAACACGGACGTGAGTAGTTTCACTCAAACTAGAGACATATCATTAACATCTAATCATAGCTGCTTTCAACAGTCTGAAACTGTGACACCTCTGTAAAGCGTTACCACAGGTACCTTCCAGTGCGGGGTTACCAAACGCACAGGATATCACTTTAGATCATGAAATAACTGAGTTTGCAAAGACTGATTTTGAGGGTGGTAAAAAAAAAATCACGGCAAAAAGAAAATGTCAGTACCCCAGGAATCGTTGTCAGGGCAAATGATTTTTCTGTGCATCAAAAAAAATCTACAAGAAGTGTTGAAAGTGAACGAAAATAACTGAGTCCAGGTAGGTGCTTTAGCACATGTGAGCAGACCACATGTCCGGTTTGAATACCATTTTCGAGCCCACAAACACAGGCATGGCAGCTCTTGGAGCCGCCATGATTAAAAAAAAATGTTCTACCCCGAAAAGAAATTTCAGTTTTGCTTATTTGGAGGTTCAGCTGAGTGGTACATGCACACGATAAAGAAGTTGGTGACGAACCGCCATATATAAGCAAAATTGAAATCTTTTATTACGATTGAAAGATATGTGTGCTTTAGTGAACAGCGATTTGTAATGTTGAAGCTTTTATTTTGGACTCTATATTCGGATTTCAAATACTTTATGAGCGGATGCCTACATTTCGGCCTTTTTTACGCCGGTAGTCGGTCTTTTTATGTTGTTTCCATAGTGATGGAAACAGCATCATAGGACGGGCTAAATTTTCCACGTTCATAGGCAAGCCTCTGTGTTACAAACGCACGTCACTGCAGACCTCCCGCAGAGACGAGGGGAGCCGGGGTGGTCGAATGGTAGAGCGTTGGACTTCTAATGCTCGGGTCGTGAGTTCGATCCCGGCTGATGCCAAATATTTGTGCTGGCTTTTTCATCGTTGCCCCGTCTTTGATATCACCCGATGTGGTGAAAAAGGACGTTAAACCCCCAAACACCCACTCACCCACCCCCGCAGAGACGATTTTGCAAGTGTAACTCTGACAATGACATCATGCATCATCGATGCTGACGTGTATGGTGCAGCGAACGCACTTTCCCGCCACACTGATTGCCGTGTGTGTGTGTGTGTGTGTGTGTGTGTGTGTGTGTGTGCGCGCGCGCGGATATGTGTGCGGATGTGTGTGTGTGTGTGTGTGTGTGTGTGTGTGTGTGTGTGTGTGTGTGTGTGTGTGTGTGTGAAAGAGATTTGTGTCCAGGCCTGTTTCTCCGAAAATACTCAACCGAATTGCTTCAAATTTGGGGTATCCAAATATATCAAAATGTTAGATTAGAGGAACCGGGCGTGGTGGCGATTACTTAAGTGATTTGGGAGTTATCGCCCTTTTGAGACAAGTTGGTTGTCTTTCGTTTACAGGCGTAATATTTATTTAAATCACTCAATTTTTTTGGCAGTAGATAGCTTGAATACGGACTCTGAACAGAGTCACTACTAGGAAATGGTCGCTTTTATATTTTTCATGTAAACCATACCTCAGTTGACATTGCATGTGAACCCAGTTCAGATGCCTATTTCTCCGAAAATACTGAACCGATCGATTTCAAATTTGGGGTTTCTAAATGAATCAAGATTGTTGAATAGAAGGCCCGATCCCGGTACGATTGCACACATGATTTGCGAGGTATCGCCCTTTTCAGAAAAAGTGGCTTTCTGACGTTTAAAGGCGTAATATTTACCTAAACCACTCCATTTTTTTGGACATATATAGCATGAATACGGACTCTCAACTAAGTGAATTGTGAACCCAGTTCAGATGCCTGTAGGCCTATCTCCGAAAATATTCCGGCAACCGATCGATTTCAAATTTGGGGTTTCTTAATGAATCAAGATCTTTGAATAGAGGGCCTGATCCAGATACGATTGCACACATGATTTGCGACTTATCGCCCTTTTCAGAAAAGTTGGCTTTCTGGCGTTTAAAGGCGTAATATTTATCTAATTCACTCCAATTTTTTTGGAAATAGATTCAATTCAATTCAATTCAATATAACTTTATTGTCTGTCGATGGCAGAAAATTTTCTTCTGGCTCACACACACACACACACACACACACACACACACACACACACACACACACACACACACACACACACACACCCCTACATTAATTTATCTAGACATATAAATCCATACATATTAAACACAGATCCTAAAGTAATGTGTGATGTCCAAGTCTAATACTATGCAACTAAACTAAGAAAATAAAAGCGACACAAAAGGGACAGAAACCACTTAACTTTGACAAAGGACGGCACAGGTCGACGTTTCGGCTTACGCCTTCTTCAGGACATAAACAAATGGGACATAACTTCAACAAACAAGCAAAAGGTAACTCTGCGGACGTACTGACATACACGGCGCGGGGAAAAAAAAAAAAAAAAAAAAAAGGGTGGGCGAGAAAAGGACCAGAAAAAAATAGCAAAATTATCACAACACCCATCCTTAGGTGACAGAAGACCATGGACTGTGTGTGAAAAAAAAAAAAAAAAAAAATGTTGGGCAGAAAAGAACAAAAAAGAATAGTGAAAATTAGCAATCACAACACCCATCCTTTGGTGACAAGGACCATGGATTGTGTGTGAAAAAAGTTCAGAGGGTTATGTTACGGCTTTTCGTTCAAACCACCCGGGGCCTGACTTCCCAGGCGCTGAATAATGTGCGACTCCATGTCGCGTCTGTCTGTGGCGTCACCGTGCATAAGCCACAGGCCAGTTACTGTCATATTTAAGATGGAGTGGCCTGCAGAATTGAAATGCACGGCAACGGGTTTTATTCTGTTGTGTCTGGTGTCGGCGATATGTTCAGCAAAGCGTGTTGCCAGGCTACGTCCAGTTTCCAGTCACAACACACCACCATCCTAACACCTCTTCTAATACAGTTGCCCAGGAACGTCCGGTTTTCTCCATTCCATTTCACCCCCATAATCTGTCAGTCCAACGTATCATCATGTCCAACTGGCACATTCTGTCGAAGAGTTGCACAGTTGGACAGACCTTCCACACCCCACCTCTTGTTGCATACAAGAGGGACACCAACTTGCGAGACCTTCTGGTTCGCGCCAATGTCAGGCCCCACCAACCCCTACCCCCTGGTACAACTCCATGCAAAAAACAAAATTGCAAAACCTGCTGTCATGTCTCAACAGTGACTTCTGTCAAGGGCCCCAAAGGAAAAATGACCATCAAACGCCACTTCACATGCGACAGTACAAACCTCATATACGCCATCATCTGTACCGCATGTCACAAACTGTATGTTGGGGAAACTGGACGTAGCCTGGCAAGTAGTATAAGTTGCGACCCCTCAACCCCCAGGGAGCCGGGAGCCGTTTGACCTTAACCTGAGGTCACGTCCTTAGCCTCAGGTCACGGCCTTAACCTGAGGTCACGTCCTTAGCCTCAGGTCACGGCCCTAACCTGAGGTCACGTCCTTAGCCTCAGGTCATAGCCCTAACCTGAGGTCACGCCCTCAGGTCACAGCCTTATAACTTCAGGTCATGCCCTTAACCTTATGACGTAAACTTTACGACACGACCCTATAAAATCAGGGCTTCACCTTATAATCTGAACTGTTAGGGTGCTCCAGTGAAGTAATACAAGATAAATGGGGGAAACATGGAGCTCCTGAAGTGACAGCTGTCAGCGCCTCCCATTTAGGTAGGGAGACCGGGAGCCATTTGACCTTAACCTGAGATCACGTCCATAGCCTCCAGTGAAGTAATACAGGGAGATCATAAAGTAACAGCTGTCAGCGCCACCCTATTTAGGTAGGGAGACCGGGAGCCATTTGACCTTAACCTGAGATCACGGCCATAGCCTCCAGTCAGGTAATACAGGGAGATCATAAAGTAGCAGCTGTCAGCGCCTCCCTATTTAGGTAGGGAGACCGGGAGCCATTTGACCTTAACCCGAGATCACGGCCATAGCCTCCAATGAGGTAATACAGGGAGATCATGAAGTGACAGCTGTCAGCCCCTTCCAATTGAGGTAGGGAGCTGGGGAGCAGTGAAGTAATACAAGATAAATGGGGAAACAGGGAGCTCCGGAAGTGACGGCGGTCAGCGCTTCTCCATTTAGACCATGGCTACAACATTGTCAGAGATAAGCCAAACCGACAACAGTTGGTGTCTTTCTACCTTATTCCAGCATGTATTAACAGGAACGAGGAAGCACTTTTTTTTCACGTTTGCAAGCCTGCAGATTGCCAGGTATCAACACTGGTCAACCACACACACATTACACACGTGGATGGAGCAACCCGGTTCTTCTGCAAACATAGAAACACATTTTATTAAGCACTGTGTTTTAAAGAAGAAGAAAATGCCCGTTAGTTGACTCTTAGGATCATGACTTTTTGGCATGAAACGAAGAACCATCCAGCCAGTACCGCGAGGAGGTGGGCTATTTCAACTGGCCAAAAAAAATTTTTTTTTCAGTACACAAAAGAAGAAAAACGGCTTTTTTTTATCACAATAAACTAAACGGAAGTGGGGAACGTTGAAATGCCATCAGAGGCAACCACCCGTTTGATGTAGAAGAACGAAAGAGATTTGCGTTTTTGTGTGTAAGTGAAGATCGGTTTTCCATCGGTTTTGAAACCCATGTTGGTTCCGCCTCCACTTTCCTGAGTCGTGAGGACTCACCCGATGGGAAAGTCAGGGAGAGGGTTGATGTAAAAGGAAGTTGACATGATAGCGTTGACAGAATATTTGGAATCAGGTCGTTCTTTCTGAACTTGACTTAAAATATCGTGGTCCTGAATGTCGTCTAAAAAAGACAGAAAATCTTGTTTGGATTGGATCAAACGGGGTCGCTCTAAAGCACTGTGGTTGTTGGTAGACGCGTGAAAGAAAGAGAGATCTCCTGTCTCTTTATGCGCCAAAAGAAAAGAATGAGAAAAATTAATTTTGAAACGTTTCTTTTGATGATTAAACATTTCCATCAGATTTTCTTTTTCCCAGTTTGGCAAATCCGACCTGGGATCCCAAAAATAGGTGTATACCGACTGGGTTTTACCGAGCCGCTCGTGCGTTCGTATCGACTCGAAATGTTTTTCATAGACTTCTTTCTTTTTCGCGGGTAAATCATCTAAGAGCCGTTTTTCTCTTTCAGCTGTACTGAGTCTTTTTTTCAAGGGAACGTGGGAGGTGGATGAAGCTTTTCGCTTGTGACTGCAATCAGCCTGGGCATCGACGTGGCGCTGATGCATTTTTACATGGTGAGCCAGGTGTTGCTTGCGCTTAAAGGTTTGGCCGCACTGCTCACAGTTGAAGGGTCGTATGTTACGATGCACCCCATCGACATGGCGTGTCAGGTTTTTCCGCTGGGAAAACAATTTTCCACATTCGGAGCACGTATGATTCTGGCGGACAAAAACAGAATGTTGCTTCGTATAGTTTTACTTCCGAAGAAGTACTGCTGGTTTTTTTATTTTAACATATATATATATATAAGAGAAAACCTTACCTGTTTGGATGTCGCCATGTCTGTTTTTGTTGTCGCCATGATCAACACAGGACTGTTAGAAACAAGTGTTCACACAAGTGTAGTACCAGGGTAGTGTAAGGTACAGAAGCCAGTCAAGCGATCAACCCGACTACTCGAAAAGCAAGGCGCCTCGGATATATATGATGCGTGGTTGTGGTCAGTCGGTAAAACTACAGCTGTTATCTGTAACTGCTAACGCCAACAGTCGTGGTGTGGGCGTGGCTAATAGACACCGCCCAATGATCTACCAGATAGCGTGCGTAGTGACTCCCTATCGTATGCGTAAGTACCAATCAGCCCGGTATGTGTAATATTACTGCGTATGATAGCTCTTGTACCATGCGGGCCGGAGGGGTGCATGTCGTAACCATGATAGCTGTCAAAGATAAAAGAATATTACTGTAGGACATGTCATACCTGTGATATCTAAGGCGACTGATAGTATGAATGTAATTGACCAAGCTAACGAATTGTATGAATATGCTCCGCCACATACACAACACGACAAAGGCACGATGGCCAAACACCGATACAACGCGCATTTACATGCAAATACAATAACGAGACGACCATTGTATTATATGACGTTTTATTTAAATGAAAAAGTACACGCGGTTCCCGTAATGAAATAGATTGGCTCAGGGTACTTTAAACAGGTCATTAAAATAAACAATTTCTGACTTGCGACCCACCTGCACATAAACATGACACAACACAGATCTTATTTTTTCTTTTTCTTAAACAAATGGCGAAATACACTTGTTTCTAAGCGTCCGTGTTCATACGTATCGCGACTTTGTCTCTGGGCTATGCGTTCAAAACACCGGGTGCAGTACGGTTTATGAGTAGGCGTTAAAAGATACGCGTCACAGCTTGTTCCAAAATTTACACATTTTGGAAACAGGTCGTCGTACGCAGGTGGTGGTAGTGTTGGCGGTGGCGGTGGTGTTCTGTCTGTGCTCCTAGTTTCAGCAGCCATGACTGATAACATCCCGTCTAAAGCCTGCGTTTCTCCCGCAGCAAGTAAACTTTCTTGAAAATGATGAAAGGCGTTTAACCCTCGTCTCATCAGTATATCTAACAAGGTTCTGGTTTGGTCTTCTTTAACAGTCGTACTTTGCAGGATACGACTCGCCATTGAGCGTGTTAAAACCCGTCGTTGCACCAAATCATCTACCAATGTAGCCGGGTCGCGTATATGTGCCACCAGTAAACGCCACGATTTTTGTATGATGCCTTTATGATGCGTGTCCATAATGTTGCTGGGTCGAATACTTGAAAGGTAAATGAAAGCTTGTCTGTGTTGCGAATAGTTTTATATGTATTTTCTTTTCTCTCTTAAAGAAACGTATTGAGAAGTGAAGAGTTAGGAAAAAGGGAAGGGAAAATGTGTGTGTGTGGGTTCTTATTTATTTTTTTTCCTTTAATTTTAGCTTTCTTCGTCAAGGCTGAGAGAAGTATAACAACGAGCTATAAATCGTCGTCATACTTGACAATAAGCCTTGTCCAGGGATCACCACGTGGAGGTGAAGCTAATTCGATCCCCTCTTTTTTTTTTTTTTTTTTTTTTTGATTTTTTTTTATAATTTTTTTTCTTTTTTTTTTTGAATTTTTTTTTGGACAAAAAAAGAAACCAGATATAAAATGCGCTGACTACTAAAAGCAGACTACTACACATGTAGGTACAATACAAAAAGAAATATGGACAGTAACCAAAAAAAAAAAGGTACATGTAGTGGTTAAATACTTTACATCTAAAATGTGCTGAATACTAACAAGCAGACAACTAAAGACTCAACTACAATACAAGGAAAAATACAGACAGTAACCAAAAAAACAAAACAAACAAACAAACAAACATATCAGTCCGAGAAAAATCGCCTCTTTTTTGAAGCGATTAGTTTTTCCTTTTTGTCGTCCTCCTCCACCTCCCCATCGCCGACGTCGTCACTCCCAGCGACCTTGTCAAACTCTTCTTTAAGAGTATTTTTTAATCTGCTCAGTCGCTCAATGTTTTGCGACGACAGCGTCAAAAACGCCTCCAGCTGATCCATAGAACTCAGCGAAAATCCCTCCTTGGTGGGGTAAATAGTGTCCTTTTTAACGTTGTAGTTGAATTTACGGACATTTATATACGTCCTTCCTTTGAATGTCTGCACGGAAACCATAAATTGGTCACCGATATGAAATAATTTCCTTCCCTCGTATTCCACGTGGGAAACAGACGACTGAAGCGAAGCAGAAGATGAAGCCATCGTCAAAGGGTGGTCGAGAGAGACTGAAATGCGTGCTGCTGCTGAAGAGAAGCGAGAGGGCCAAATGGTTAAAAGTACACTATCGGCACTGCACTTATATACCTTTCCTTGCGCTTACTAAAAATAGTGGACAACAGCTGTCGTTTAATTGTACCACGCAATCATGAGGGGGTGTGCACCGTAACCATCATAGCTGTCAAAGATAAAAGGTTATTACTGTACGACTAGCGGTCATTTGCAGTTTCAGCCTCTATTATTTTGCATAACACGAGGGTCATTTCGCGCGACAACAGTCACGGTCACACGAAGACCATTTTATTATCCAAAGCGGCATGTAGATTTAGGTGCAGTACTGTAACCCAAATCAACACAAATCCCCCATTTGTATAGCCCTGAAGAAGTCACGCCTCAAGCTCCTGTATACTCTTTCCTGATAATACAACAAAAAATTCAAATGTTTTTTTTTGTCTGCCAGTCAAAATAGTCAGATCAACAGGTACGTGATCCGGAATATCTTCTATTTCAAATTGTCCATGCTTTAGAAGTATGTCCATAGCCGTTTTACCGGTTCCGACACATGTGGTTCAAACAGATTGTCCACCAAAAATTGTTCGATCTCTTCTGCTTTTTCACACATTGCGAAGTATTGTCGTTGGGCATCAATGTCACTGGCTATAGTTGCTGGGGCGGAAAACACAGGTACATCTCGAGCAGCGCCAAACACGAGACTATTACAACACATTTGTTGTAGAGAATCGACGCGACCAGAATTGCGACCAGGATTCTTAAATACTTTGCGACGTAGATTCTCGCAGATGGCGCACAGGAGTACGTAGTGAAACCATACAGCTTCCATGCTTACCAAAAAAAAAAAAAGAGCGCAGCTGAAGAAACCCCAAGATTAAAGCGAGAGGGTCAAATGGTTAAAAGTACACTATCGGCACTACACTTAAATACCTTTCCTTGCGCTTACTAAAAATAGTGGACAACAGCTGCCGTTTAATTGTACCACGCAATCATGTGGGGTGTGTACCGTAACCACAATAGCTGGCAAAGATTATTACTGTAGGACTAGCGGTCATTTGCAGTTTGGGCCTCTATTGTGTTGCATAACACGAGGGTCATTTCGCGCGACAACAGCCACGGTCACACGCGCATCTGCCGCTCTTATGACACCTAAACGATACATAAGATGGGCACCTGTCAAAGATATGTGGGTGTGATTATTTGTCGAAGATACGGGGGAGGTGTATCGCTGTACGAGTAATTGTGAATGTGGACAGTTTGACAAAAGATACGGTAATGGTGGCGGTGGTGGTGGTTGTCCCCATGTCCCTGCTACCTTTTTTTTTTTTTTTTTTTTTTTGCTTGATAGCAGCTCGTCTAAAAGCTTGTGTCTTTTCCCGGTAACTTTCTTGGTGATGATGAAAGGCATTTTGCGGCTCCATAATGTTGGAAAGGCAACTAAAGGTCTGTATGTGTTGTAATATAATTTTGTTTACGCAAACTCAACACACACACACACACAGAACAAGAACAACAATATAGCATACACACACAAACAAATTTTATTCAGTCGAGGAACGGCACAAAAACAAAAAAGATCGATGCATACAACAAGTTCTAAGGACCAATGTCAGAAAAAAAAAAGTGTTTGTTCACAATGAACTTGCGAAATCGTTGCCCCAGTAGAGTTGAGATTGAGGCGGTTGAACGTCTGGCAAATCTGTAGCATTCAGGTGTGTGTCACTCGAATTCTGCTCAAAACAGTGTTGAATCAAATTGTCAATATACTGATCGTCCACCATTCGTTGAATCGGGTACTTAGGTTTTTCTGGGGTCGCGGTAGCTGGCGGTAGCGGCGGCGGCGATGGCTGCTGTTGTTGTTGTTGTTTCAGTTCACTGGTCTGTTTGTTATACTCAGCGACAAGTCTTGATTTGACTTTTCCCAAGCGCTGAAATTCAGCCAGATCCAAACTGACGCCACGTCGCGTAGGAACTACTTTGCCTCCTTTGACATCAGATCGAGCAGAATAATGGCGAATGTAAATCTTGACAGTACCTCGCCAAGTTTTCACGCTGGCGTAGATATTTCGCCCCAGAGGAAACAACGTGTCGTTTGAAGTCAAAACGCCACCCTGCGATGATGTCATTTTCTTCTTCTTCTTCTTCTTCGGTAGAAGGTACCGCGGCCCAGGCCGCGTGGTGTAAGCCGGTTAAAATGAATAACACCAGTGCACGCAGGTACCTCGAGTTTTTATAGGTAACCTTTTTCCTAGGCAAACGCGCGTCTAAAAAGCTGAGTCACTTTACGATCATTGGCTGTTGGTGAGTAAGCCCTAAAAATAGACAGGGCCTTCGACATGGTATCGCCGTGACTTTTGCGTATCAGATAATACAGGACGTAAAGCCCACACTAGTAGAGCTTAACGCATCTTGCAGGACCCGATCATTATATCTGTAGTAGCGACAATTTCTTACAAGAAACTCTTTAATGTCACGATGGCGAGGGGGCAGACCATAGCTATCAAAATATTCTGCTGTACAAGTACGAGCATCGAACCAAATCGCGACCCAATGCTCTCCTACATGACCAGCAGGGGCTGTATTTACTACAAAAGCATGATGGTGATGTTTTGGTAATAGACGCCGGGGAAGTCTGTCGCGGGGAAAAACACCGCGAAAAACGTGTCTGGCAGTTCGATGGTGGGCCAGCACGCGTGTCAGTTGTCGGTTGTTCATGATGAAAAGTCAGTAATAATTTGGCGACTGCGGTCAATTTCCAGTAACGAATCCAGTTCTCCGTAAATGATAGCTTGCAAAGCGTTGGGGATCGGGTTAGCAAATTTGATTTCTAAACGCAGACTACCGGTTTTTATCAACTCCACTTGATTGCCATCCAAAAGACTGGGACTCAAATCAAACACAAACAGACAGTAGCCATGTGGAAACTCTTGGTATTTAATACCGTGTCCGTGCTGGCTGTTGACGAGTCCTGTGCCTGCGGCCAAATTGAAATAACTGCGCACGTACTGACCGTGTTCAAAATCAGGCGTCAAAGGTTTGGCCGGAATCTGCTTACCGTCCAAATACAGTGACAAAAATGTCAGTCCATGAGGTTGAAAATTAAAAGGATTACTGTTGTACGCACCATTAGAGGCGGCGCTTTGCACTAGCCCGACCACGACTCTGTTGGGGAGTTGTGATAAAAAGAGATTATCTAAAACCACAGACAGACTGCCTTGAGCCAATCCATGCGTTTTAATGACTGCTCGTTTTAAAGGATATTTAGCTGTGCGCTTTTCTAACGCCTTCGCGTGACCTACGGTCACGGCTGGGTTCAGTTTTACTTTCCGAACAAACAGACTAGCTTGTGTAATAATTACTCTAAACCCAGCGGCAGGGTCGTGGGCCATCAAGACAAAACTGTTTTTGGCGGGAATGAGTCTAATTTTGACGTCTACACCATTTACAAGATAGCGCTCTTGTTTAAAAATATCCACGTGAAGTCTTCCCATTAAATCCATTTCTCGACTTTCAGCCGTTAAGGCTCGCCTCGACACTAAACCGGTATTATCAGCGCCTTGCGTGTCGTCAAAATGGTTAGCGGTGTCTTTGTAAAAACCCTCCGCAGTCAGATGCGACTCTTTCGCTTCAATTCCAAAACTTAACATTTTTTCAATATAGGCTTTATACGGGTAAGTATTTTCCGAGTTTGTGACGAGAGTTGAATTAAATGTAACGTCCACTTGTGAAAACAAAGAGTGCAAAATGTTATTCACCGGAGCGACATCCGCGCCGGCTGCTAAATTGTTACCGTTGGCGCGAGTGACTTTACATTTCACGTGTAAGTAAGTGTTAGACAAATCCATGTACTCATCCGTAGCGCCTGATACGTAAAATTCGATGGGGGCTCCGGGTGCCAGTGTGGCCAAAGGATGAAATTCCACATGGCTACCGTGTTCGACCGAGGTTTGGGTCGGGGGCATGGAAAACAGATCAAGTCCGGAATCGACAGATTCACAACTCTGTGGGTGCAGCAACGACATGGTGAATTAGTCAAAAATATCACTGACGTGGCTTCGAGCAGCTCTTTTTCTCGTTTGACGCCTTTTACGACTAAACTCTTGCTTTATACGTTTTGTGTTGGGCTCGCCGGGTGGTGCGGCGGCGGCGGCGGCTCCTACAGCTTGATTCAGTATACGTCGACCAGCCTGTTGCGTTCTCCGCTTAGCTGCTGATTTAAAGTCTTGACCCGACAAGACATCGCTAGCAATTTGCATCCCGGTCCTAGCGCCCGTTTTTAACAAACTTTTCCCGGCGCTTTTTAGTAAGGGAACAGCGGATCTTAGCACACCGCCTAATATATTTCCTAGACCCTGACCGCGCATCATCGCGCCTCCACCGCGAAATACCGGTAAACCGCCATGTCCTGCCTGTAGGGCAAAGTAATCGTGGTACGCTTTTGCGTCACAGGTATACGGGCACTTCATTGTTAAATTCCTTCTAAACGCCTCGGACGGAAATGAAGTGTGACGATGCTCTTTCCTTGTTCGAATGAAATGGGTTCTCCCGTGTATGAGGTTATAAGGATTTCTATCGTGTTGAATTGTTTCCGACACAGAGGTACGTAATGAGGTTTATCAAAACGCTCATACAAGATGCTTTTAGAAAAATCTGTACAGGGGACGGTGCGTAGGAGCGGTACGTTGACATCACCGACCACTCGCTGTTGCACAATGTCACAATAAACATACAGAGAATGGTATTGCGTGTACAGATCAAGCATTCCGTTAGCTAAATAGGTTCCAGGACCAACCAAAGTATTGCTTTTAAACCCTAACAACTTTTGTAAATCAGACCCGAGCTCTAACCGGCAGTGCTTATACAAAACGACGTACACGCGCTTTGTCGAGTCTTTAAAATGAAATCGGACATTGCTTTGAGCTGTAATGGCAGCAACTTGGAAGTTTAACGCTGTGACAAGCTGTTCGGGACTCGCGTACAGGCCATCAGGCAGCGTCCCCACCTTTAACACAGCGCGTTCATCGTCTTGTATGACTTTAAATTGAAACGTATCGCCTTTAACGTTATAAAAACTACCGGGAACGTTAATTTCCGCAAGACCCACTTCCCATTCTCCGTTCAGATCAACTGACTGAGGGAGCTTTGTATAAAAATGAGCCGCGTTATTGTCAGGATAGTGGTTTAAACTGCTGTTACTAGGGAGCGTCACGTAAAACATTTGTTACGCTCTATAGTCGGATTGGGCAGGGCGTATCCTAGAGAAGCGCTAAGCAAGGAAATCCACAAACTTTCCGACGGATGTCCTCGCGTTAAATTTATTAACGAAACAATAATGACCATGCAGATGATGAGCATCTGACATATAAAAACAACTTCACTACGCGGTACTCTCCGCCCCCATACACGCCAGAGTATCGACCTTCTTGCTCCGGTGTCTTCTTCTTTTTCCTGATTCTCTTGTATGTCAGTCATTGAACGTGTTTGGCCGGGATCCACGAGTCAAATGACGACGGGTAGCCGAGCCAGCGAATTAAATATTCTTTTCTTCCACCAGGGCCTCGCCGCGATTTCAAAATTTGTTCAATCCTATAGACTTGTTTTTCACCAACTTTTTGTAACTCTTCTTTATAAAAACTCCCTTTCAATTCCTCGCCGTGATCGTCTTTGATTTTATAAGTAACAGGTCGTGTACTTAATACGCGACTTAAAGTAAACAGCTCTTGCGTCCAGCCTGGTAAATACCCTTTCTTAAACGACCGACGCGCTTTAGAAATGCGAACGCGGTCACCAATGTTTAGCTGTGTCACCGACTGTTTTCCTTTTCGTCCGTATAACGCCTGCCACACCTGTTCGCTCGTTTCAGCTGTTACTTCAACGGGTGCACGTCGAATACTCCGGTGATACGAATGATTGTAACTGTCGACAACCTGAGGTAGAACATCCACGTAGCGCAAAGTATTTGTGTGGGTAAAATATCGCCAGAGTCTTTCTTTCAACGTGCGATTAAATCTTTCCACAACCGCGGCTTTTATGTCTTCGTTTTCTGTGGTAAAGAAATACACCTTGTGCTTGGACAAAAATTGTTGAAAAACACGGTTGATAAATTCTGTTCCTTTGTCTGTTTGCAGTTTTAAAGGTTTCCGTCCAGCCGTCTCAAAGATGTGTTCAAACGCTTTCGTTAGCGACGCACCCGTCTTGTTCTTTAAAGGCACGACCCACGCGTACTTGCTCAACACGTCGATGCAGGTTAGCAAGAAGGTATAACCGTCATTATACTTCTTCAATTTTTGCACATCAATTAAGTCGGCTTGCCACTGGTGATCGATTCCTCCTACGATAATACGGCGACGTGAAAATCGGTGTCTAACAGGTTTGTGTAATGTATACGTATCTTGATGAGACAACCACTGTTGTATGTCTCCGAGTTTCGCTTTAGGTACAGCTCTTTTTAAACTTTGCACACCACCAAAACTGCCAGGGAGTTTAGGATTATAGTACCGCTGTCGTAACGCTTTAGACATTTTTTTTTTTTTTAGTCAAATAACGCCTCCCAATGTATACGCGGCGATTTAAAGTGTCGGGGTGATGGTGATGATGATGATGAGCGAATAAGAGGAGATTCCTGTCGACGACGACGACGACGAACGCGAGGGCGCGATCGGTCTGCTGTAACTGAAGGCGTAGAGGGTGTTGCAGCATCCCTTAAAGACGACGCATGCCTGTTCCGTTGTAAGTAGTCCCAGCGCTTCAGGTTGCCTACAATTTCACGAGGTACGTTGGCGCGTTTCAAAGCACGAGCAAATACATTCCACCCCTGCGGAGTTTCCACTTTTTTCCGAGCGCGTAGTACATCATTGACTAAATCAGACATATTTGACCCGTCGATGGTTACGCCTTCGTATACCAACTGACCTCTTTCATCCCAGGTCAATTCAGGATCCTCTTTAAGATGCTCTAAAAGTAACCGCGCTTTCTTATGCATCGTTTTAGGAACACTGGCGAGGACACGGTTTTCTAATTTTTCTTCTAAGCTGCCAGCACTAGACGAAGGCGGTGCTGGCTGTGTTGCCGAAGCACTTTCAGCGGTGGTTGAAGCGATTTCCACTCTACCGATCGGTTTCTGACGGTACTCTTTACTAAAATGTCTGTAGCGGTGCAAAGCCTGTTCATAGCGTCTCGCTTTTTCCAACGGTTCTAATGCTGCATCTTGTAAAACTTGCGTTATCTCCTGGTCCAAACCGACAATATTCCCATTTAAAATATCCGTTACGGGTGGTGGTGGTGGTGGTTTTTGTTCTTGTCGTTTAAGCCATTCCGGGTCGACCAATACCATTTTCTTCGTGTACTCCATTTTTCTTGTTATTGCCCGAGCAAAACTTGTCCTAGCACACCTAATACTGGACCTAACACAGCGCCGAGAAATCCACCTTTCTGCAAAAGTGCTTTTCGGCGCTTTAAAGAAGTTTTCTTGGTCGCCAAGGTTCTAAGCGTCTGTTTATGCGCACGAAGTTTTTGTTTCTGACGCGGGGTCAAACGCACACGCCCTTTTAAAATATTGAATGAACACTCGCACAACGTTTGAATCAGTTCACGGTCCCCGGATCGGATAATAGCTTTCACGACTTGCGGTTTAGCTTTCGATAAAAATTTCAATAACGCCGCGTTGCGTTTTAGCCGCGCGCTCATTTTTGAAGATAAGCGGTCACACCTTGAGGCGAAAAAATATCAGTTCGTAGGCGCAAATGTTCTGGTGTTTCTTGTCTGAGATCAATCAGCAAATAACCGTGACTTTTTGAAACAGCGTCTTTATATGCTTCTAACATATATTGAGTTTTTCCAGGGTACATTTGTTTTGCCAGTGCTGTTATTTGGGACGCGTCACGCGGGTTTTTAAACACGACTAAATAATGACTGTTTAAGCTTATCGTTCGCTGTTCTTTGTTTTTTCCAAATAAATTTTGCACGATGTACATAACGGAGATGTTCAGGTGATGACTTCCTTTCGTAAACAGCTGTGTCACGCGAGAATCGGTTTCATGCATGAGATCATCAATAATAAGAAGACAGCGTTTGTGACCTGTAAATTTCGACATATCAGGTAATCCCTCCTGAAATTGCACGCCACGCAGCTGTAGCTTGTCATATAACGGTTGCCAAACACCGTAACACCAAATAATTTCCTCCGGCGCGGGGACCATAATATCCTTCAACCGATCTAAACACTGATTGACAAAATAGCTTTTGCCGCTTTGTGAAGGCCCTGCAATAAGACAGGTAAACGGATGCTGAAATCGCGGATCCATGTCTGCTGGGTAACTGAGAGAAACAAATGAAAACCAACAGTTAAATATCATCATCATGTGGGACCCCTATCCTAAATGGGAGGTCGCTGCCCCGCCGCTACTTTATGAGCTCCCTGTTCCCCCATTCATCTTGGTAATACGTCACTGCTCCCAGCTCCCTACCTCAATATGGGAAGGGGCTGACAGCTGCTACTTTATGATCTCCCTGTATTACCTCACTGGAGGCTTATGGCCGTGATCTCAGGTTAAGGTCAAATGGCTCCCGGTCTCCCTACCTAAATAGGGAGGCGATGACAGCTGCTACTTTATGATCTCCCTGTATTACCTGACTGGAGCTATGGCCGTGATCTCGGTTAAGGTCAAATGGCTCCCGGTCTCCCTACCTAAATAGGGAGGGCGCTGACAGCTGCTACTTTATGATCTCCCTGTATTTACCACTGAGGCTATGGCCGTGATCTCAGGTTAAGGTCAAATGGCTCCCGGTCTCCCTACCTGAATAGGGAGGCGCTGACAGCTGCTACTTTATGATCTCCCTGTATTACCTCACTGGCGGCTATGGCCGTGATCTCAGGTTAAGGTCAAATGGCTCCCGGTCTCCCTACCTAAATAGGGAGGCGCTGACAGCTGCTACTTTATGATCTCCCTGTATTACCTGACTGGAGGCTTTGGCCGTGATCTCAGGTTAAGGTCAAATGGCTCCCGGTCTCCCTACCTAAATAGGGAGGCGCTGACAGCTGTCACTTCATGATCAGGTTATAAGGTGAAGCCCTGCTTTTATAGGGTCGTGTCCTAAAGTTTACGTCATAAGGTTAAGGGCATGACCTGAAGTTATAAGGCTGTGACCTGAGGACGTGACCTCAGGTAAGGGCTATGACCTGAGGCTAAGGACGTGACCTCAGGTTAAGGACGTGACCTCAGGGCCTTGACCTGAGGCTAAGGACGTGACCTCAGGTTAAGGTCAAACGGCTCCCGGCTCCCTGAGGGTTGAGGGGTCGCAACTTATACTACTCTGGCAACACGCTTTGCTGAACATATCGCCGACACCAGACACAACAGAATAAAACCCGTTGCCGTGCATTTCAATTCTGCAGGCCACTCCATCTTAAATATGACAGTAACTGGCCTGTGGCTTATGCACGGTGACGCCACAGACAGACGCGACATGGAGTCGCACATTATTCAGCGCCTGGGAAGTCAGGCCCCGGGTGGTTTGAACGAAAAGCCGTAACATAACCCTCTGAACTTTTTTCACACACAATCCATGGTCCTTGTCACCAAAGGATGGGTGTTGTGATTGCTAATTTTCACTATTCTTTTTTGTTCTTTTCTGCCCAACATTTTTTTTTTTTTTTTTTTCACACACAGTCCATGGTCTTCTGTCACCTAAGGATGGGTGTTGTGATAATTTTGCTATTTTTTTCTGGTCCTTTTCTCGCCCACCCTTTTTTTTTTTTTTTTTCCCCGCGCCGTGTATGTCAGTACGTCCGCAGAGTTACCTTTTGCTTGTTTGTTGAAGTTATGTCCCATTTGTTTATGTCCTGAAGAAGGCGTAAGCCGAAACGTCGACCTGTGCCGTCCTTTGTCAAAGTTAAGTGGTTTCTGTCCCTTTTGTGTCGCTTTTATTTGCTTAACTTGTAACCACTTCGCAGTCATTACCGTTTCCGTTTCTATTTAAACTAAGAAATCTAAACTAAAAGATGGCAAGGGCATAGCGGACATGACACAGCTGAGGAGTAAGCCCAGTTATGAAAATCCCAACAAATAAAATCTATACATACTGGGGACGGCATATAGCATGAATACGGACTCTAAACAGAGTGAATTTTGGAGGTTGTCGCTGTTATACTTTTGACGTACGCCGTACCTCATGAAAGTGCTGGAGAACCCATTTTAGATCTCAAAATCGCTTCTACTATATATATATAGATAGTGTGTCTGGGGTGCCATAAAAAATATACAAAAAAAAGAGAGAAAAAAAATCACTGCAGCCGTTATCGTCAGTTGACTCGAACATTTGTACTCTAAGCACAGACGTATAGATCTATACGTCGATGACTCTAAGCACATTTCCTCTACACAAGCCACACACCTCACAAACATCGCAAAAAAGGCACACGCGCACTGACGCAAAATATCAGCGTCATTTTGCCGACGTCATGTTTGATTGACGTGATGCTGGCATTTCTTAGGGATGTGTCGCCACTTTTCGGAAGTTCTCTATTTGTAGACGGGGAAAGCGGGAGTTTCATTGATGTAGTGGGCTTTGGTTTTGCCACTGACTCTCACTCAGTAACATAATAGAGTGAGAGAACACCATAATTATATGAATGGAGCACATGCACAAACGCTCGCGCGAGTTTGTGTGTGTGTGTGTGTGTGTGTGTGTGTGTGTGTGTGTGTGTGTGTGTGTGCGTATGTCTGTGTGTGTCTATGTGTGCGCGCGCGCAGCAGACATAACACATAGTGAGAAAACGTCCGCCGCGCAGACTTGTCTGTTAAACATATTGAGCCCGTATTAATTCGATCTTTACACGCAACAGCAACACTTCAGTTTTCATGGGGCTGCTTAGACTCCAGAGTGCAGTCCCTTTTCGGCGGGGCGTGAAAATGTGACTGCTTACAGCCAGCGCCATTTTCAAAAATGGCGAATTTTTTTTTAGAAAAGCGAAGACTTGTGTGTCATGTGAATCGATTTGAAACGAAGTCTTGAATATCCGACCACTTTTGGTTTGGGCAAAATCTTTGCCAGCGGACAATTATTGTTGCGCTTTGATGGCACTGTTTACGTCGTACACTGATCCAACAGGATGTGAGAAAAGGCAAGGGGGTTGCACTCTGACAGGCCAAGGTGTAGACTCCAGAGTGCAGTCCCTTTTCGGCGGGGCGTGAAAATGTGACTGCTTACAGCCAGCGCCATTTTCAAAAATGGCGAATTTTTTTTAGAAAAGCGAAGACTTGTGCGTCATATGATTCGATTTAAAACGAAGTCTTGAATATCCGACCACTTTTCGTTTGGGCAAAATCTTTGCCAGCGGGCAATTATAGTTGCGCTTTGATGGCACTGTTTACGTGGTACACTGATCCAACAGGATGTGAGTAAACGGCAAGGGGGTTGCACTCTGACAGGCCAAGGTGTTGCACTCTACAGGCAAGTATTATTGCACGGTGCAGACGATCACGTACCTGCCTGGTGGTGGAATAAGAGACGATTACAAAAGCATACACACCCGTGCTCTAGGACTGAATGTAATAATAGATCTGTCCATTCAGACAGAGACATGTTATGTATGTCTCTGATTCAGAAACACGCCTACTTTCACTCTGAAGACAACCTGCCATCACTTGCGCCATTGAGGATCCCTCTGGGTTCAAAACTGGTCAAGGATGGCATAGTGCGCGACCTTGTGTTTGAGAGCACCGAGACAATTTAGGCCCGTCACGGTAGCGCAGTGAGCGCCATTTCCCCACCGTGCACAGAGGTACTTTCCACTGAAAGACTCTGTGCCCCAGAGAGTGGCCAAGGTGTTGCACTCTACAGGCAAGTATTATTGCACGGTGCAGACGATCACGTACCTGCCTTGTGATGGAATAAGAGACGATTACAAAAGCATACACACCCGTGCTCTAAGACTGAATGTAATAATAGATCTGTCCATTCAGACAGAGACATGTTATGTATGTCTCTGATTCAGAAACACGCCTACTTTCACTCTGAAGACAGCCTGCCATCACCTGCGCCACTGAGGATCCCTCTGGGTTCAAAACTGGTCAAGGATGACATAGTGCGCGACCTTGTGTTTGAGAGCACCGAGACAATTTAGGGCCATCACGGTAGCGCAGTGAGCGCCATTTCCCCACCGTGCACAGAGGTACTTTCCACTGAAAGACTCTGTGCCCCAGAGAGTGGGGGCTGCTTTCATTGCAAGAATTGTATCAAAGTGATTACGTCAAATGTATTATGCGTCATGACAGTGAAGAAAAACGTCATAGATTTCAAAGAAAACAACTTGACGTCTCTCTTCCAAAAACAAGATTGGTTTGACAAGCCCGGTCAGTTGTTTCCATTCAGAGAGAGAGAGAGAGTGCGCGCGCGCGCGCGCGCGCGCGCGTGTGTGTGTGTGTGTGTGTGTGTGTGTGTGTGTGTGTGTGTGTGTGTCCTCCCGGATACATGGCATTATAAAAGAACGACCGTGACGACAGCAGGTGAATAAATGGAAACAACATATTGGGCGGGTGGCCATCTTGTTGTTAAGACATGGCATACACGTAACATACAGAATACGCTATGGTGAACAAGATGGCCACCTGTCTACTGAGTATGTATTGTTGGTTCCATTCCATTCTCTCTCTCTCTCTCTTTGAACAGAGACGACTGGCACTGACTGGGCTGGTCAGACCAACCTTATTTTTAGAAAAGATAATTATGTGACGTTGTTTTTAGTTGAATTTTATTTATTTATTCTTTTTTTTAAAATCAAAAACACATTATCTACACACAAGAGGAGTGATTTTGAGATCTAGAAAGAGATCACCTTCGTTTTCAAATGAGATGCAGTTTACGTCAAAATCGTGAGAGCTACCTCGTCCAAAATGTAATCTGTTCAGAGTCCGTATTCATGCTATCAAGAGCCATTTTTGAATGCCTCTGGATATAGCGCTGACCAAATTTGGAGGGGTTTGAGCATATTTTACGTCTGAAAATGTCAGACAACCAACGTGCGCACCTATGCTGCTGCGTTTGTTTTGGCGGGAGTTGTGTGTGTGTGTGTGTGTGTGTGTGTGTGTGTGTGTGTGTGTGTGTGTGTGTGTGTGTGTGCCTGCGTGCGTGCGTGTATTGGAGAACAGAATTTTAACTCTTAAGCCTTCATGGGTTTTTGGCGTTCCACCATTTTCCAGCACTGACCCCTACCAACTTCCACAGCTTAACTGCAAAAAAATCTTCAATGTCAGCATGTCGCACGTCATATAAAAGAATGTACTGAATATACTTTTAAAGTACCCAGAAATAAATTGAAACATTTGTGTATGACAATTTCACTGTCTGAATTACGTAGGACTTCCTTTTGCTAATGACGAGTTTTGGGCGAACGATGAACAAAATCTATCAAGAAGATCTGTTTACTCTTGCATGCACGCATAAACCTCAATGTAATGATATGACCACTATCTTTTTGCATGTTTTGGACATATCCATTTGGGTACGGGGTCCACACATCTTCGCAAAAGCCTTTGGCTTTGGTAAACAATTCTTGGACTGACTTTCCACGTAGGGCTGCGAACTATTGTTACCCGATCTCAAAAGTGCACAGTACTGGCCAGTTATAGATCCGACCAACGATAGATCAGGCTTTTGCGCATCCAAGGTAAGTTTGTCCGGTTTGCCTGCCGTCAAACATGACGGAATGACGTCATTGTTTCTATTTTTAGAACAAAAGGCACCGACCTATTTTAAAAAGGTGGGAAAAAAGGGGGGGGGGGGTGCAAGCAGTGGTCAGAAATAAAAGACATTAGCTGAAGGGGTGAAATCCTGTTGTGTGGGCAAGTGACATCACCAAAACTAAGCATGTGGTACCAAGACATACGTTTTACGTCAAGTATGACGAATGTGCAGCCGCTTAGATGCATAGTCGCAAACACCAACAAAGAAAAATACTTTACTTCCACGTAGCAGTGGTACAGGGAAAGTTCATTGTTCACATATGAACGATTTCAAACTAAGTGAACGTTATTTATTCAATTAACTTCTTAGAAATGTCCGTAAATAATGTTATTATGAGTTAAACATAAGAACAGTTGTGAATGTCCAACCAATTTTCTGTTACAACCAGACTACTTCTGCCTCACTATACTAAGCGCCTGGTTTGCTGCTTGGAATTGTAGATGTGGACAAGTACATTTTCTTTCCAGCCGCATTTGAAGATGTCGGTGATAATTAATTAGTCGCTGCGCTAGCTGCAGATTATCGTTCTTTTCTGTTCTTCCGCAAGGTAAAAGCAAAACAAATACAACACGTGTCTCGGTATATCATTTACTGTCCATCTAAATTCTTCACTAAGCCGGCCCGGCGATAGAAATGAAATAAACATGCAAGGATGGGATGCCTCCGTGAACGGGCGTCTACCAAAGACCGCGGTGCCTTTCAACAGTCACAACTTAGTGGCTGCCGGCAGCCGATGACTTGATGGAAGAGTGTCGGAGCTTATTGTGAAAAATCCCAGATGTAAGTGCACTAGTTTATCTAATTTCCCGGATCGAGAAATCGTTACTTGTTTCCAGAATAAAGAGAAACAGGCCATGTAAGGGGAATTTATTTGATAAAAGCCCGATAAATAAATAACTGGGATTGCCAGCCATGTATGGACCATGGGGTCAGGCGGAGCACACGAGCATGCAGGCCCTAGGGACAGCTTGCCGACCGGCGTGCCAGCGGGGAGAGGGAGGGGCGCCACTTGATGGATGAGCACCGCCCATGTCCCGACAAGCGCGCGTGCGCCTTGCACCGGCCAGGTCGGGCGAGAAATGTAATAAGAGCGAATAAAAATGTCTGCAGATTTCCCGTATCGATCCTCAGGCTAGGAGAAGCGGTCAGAGAGAGAGAGAGAGAGAGAGAGAGGTTTTCATTCTCATACTTTGCTTAGTAAATGAACAATTCAGAATGCAAAGAAATAAGCCCTAAAATAATTCACACTGACACACTGCATTACGGCAGACAGAAGGAAAATAAGAATATGAAAACCAAAAACATCAGAAGAAAAAAGAAGCTTTTTATCCCAGAAAGCGGAATGTTTAGTATTAGACGGCAAACCGTGCTGCTGTGTCGCAAAAATACTGTATATTGCGACATTAGAGAATACTGATTTCTGTAGCGTAGGAAATTCTTCCTGAATAGAGGACAATAAAGAATATAATACTACTGCTACTACTACTACTACTACTACTACACTATTACTACTACTACTAATGTGGATTTTCTGGCGGCTATTCACGGGAGCTCTAACAGGCATTTAGTATCCATTAGAATAAATGATGATGTATCTTTCTGTTGCCGGCTTTGGAATTCATACAGGATTAGCGCCTCAGTGAATAATTTTAGGTTGCGAGGTTGTTGTTTGTTCTGTTTCTTTCGGAGTTTGTGTGTGTGTGTGTGTGTGTGTGTGTGTGTGTGTGTGTGTGTGTGTGTGTGTGTGTGTGTGTGTGTGTGTGTGGTTGAGGGTAGAGATAGTGGCTGCAGTACTGGTGATTGCCGATGCTAGATTTTCATATTTTCAACCAGCTCTTGGTGTAGCTTCTCTTGAAACTTTAGAAATTTGAAGATACAGTACAGTCAGATGTATTTTCATTGTTGTTGGGAATTGTCAAACTAGTACAACAGGTTGAGGCTTTCTTGAATTTTACAAGCATAAATGTACATCAGTTTTTAAAGAGATGTCTCAATTCAAAACCCATCGCATTTACCTTTATTTGAATTTGCTTCTATTTCGACCAATATAATTATCTGCTTTTGTTTGAGATTTGTATTTGCTTAATCCATCCAAGTCAGAACCTAGCCTATTATTATTATTATTATTATCATCCTTCACGTTTGTCGACGAACGTCCAGGCAAGTTTTGATGATTCGAGTAAAGTCTGAATGGATCCTTCTTCTTCCCCCTCCATATATCCGGCCTGACGATTAATTACCCATGTACGTTTAATCTTAGTGATCAATTTGACTTGTGCTTGACAAGAAACCACTACATATAATATTGAACCTGTCTTACTCTTAACCAATAATTATTGAATGAAAATACTTGGCAGTGTGATAACTTGATTCAGAGTTTCGCAACTGAATAACCTTCAATGATTACCAACATCACTACTTGTCTATGGTGCGGTCCAATATACAGTGTCCTAGAAAACTTTTTTTTTTTTTTAAATGCTGGTAATCTTCCACGTGACCAGACAGAGTTGCTGCAGTATGAAATATACATGTAGATCAGGTATCAACAGTGCTCTCTGATCATTTTCTGAATGGCGCACTTGTCTCGGTGTATGTGAATTTTTGTAGTGTTTAGAGCCAGAATCTTTTCTTTCCTTCCCTCGAAAATTAAGAGAGCATAACATCGTATGCGACTCATCGAATTCACGTGCCCCTTATTCCTATATTACATTGACTGTACCTCAGATTATTCCAAGTGCAAGGTGTTCGCGCTGTGGTGTGTGTTGCGTCAAAGAAGAAGCTACTGAAAGAAACGACGGTGTAACAATTACGGGATACAATGTCACACTCAAGAAGGAACAGCACAACTGATTGGAAATATACATGTATAAATTATATCTGTTGTTCGCACACGCGACCGCTTGCCTATACACGATCGCCATGTGTTCTTTTATGTGTGAAGAATCTAAAGCCTGTTTAAAAAAAAAAAAAAAAAACCAAGACAGATCTTAAACTTCACTTATAACTAACCTCGGCAAGTGAAAAGTTCACTTTCGTTGAGACTAGTTTGTGATTCAGAACTGAAATGGTAAGAGTTAATACAAGTACATGTACTGTCAATGCGTGATCTGTAATGGCTTTCTTATATTCCCAGCTGCATGCGAGCAAAAGGCACAGTAACGAATGTGTATTTTTTTCGCCCCCTACAACTCTAAATGGTACTTAAGTTAGCGCAGGTTGTTCATAACAACAATTTAACAGCAGCAAGAACCAAAAAACAAAAAAGAAAACCAAAAAACCCAAAACAACAGCAACAAAAAGACCCAAACATACACACAAACAAATCAGAAAAGACAATATGTAAATGGCAATGATGGACTTTTGAAAAACGCGTAATGTATGTATGTGACAGGGTTGCCATACAAGATGTACCAGCACGCGCACGAGAGCACTGTCAGCCCGGAAAAGCGGAAACAGCGGCGGATCCGCACCACATTTACCAGCGCCCAGCTGAAGGAGCTGGAAAAAGCTTTTGCTGAAACGCATTACCCTGATATCTACACAAGGGAAGAAATTGCCATGAAGACTGACCTCACCGAAGCTCGTGTACAGGTAATATCACACACACACACACACACACACACACACACACACACACACACACACACACACACACACACACACACACACACACACACACACACACACGCACGCACGCACGCACGCACGCACGCACGCACGCACGCACGCACGCACGCACGCACGCACGCTCTCTCTCTCTCTCTCTCTCTGGCCGCATTTGTATTGAGTCCCAGGCTACTCGATCAGTACACGTACTTATTTGTTTAAAAATTATGTCTACAATAAATGCCCTTTTAACTTCACGTTTCTGAGACTGACACTATTTTTAACTTCACGTTTCTGAGACTGACACTATTGACAGGTTTCGTTCTCAGGTAACAAGTGAATTTGATTTAGAGCTGCTAAACCATAATATCATTGTCAACTAGCGCTACTAGTGCATTATAGAAAGTTAATTTCCCCGCTTGTCGTGATGTGCATGACGTATCGCTGGTGACAGGCTGGTTCGGATAACACTCAATCACGATCGACCCGTGGAAGTTTGAACTTCACAGACTCCAGTTTTGAAACTACCCCGCGATGACTGTAGACCCGCCCTTTCACTTAACACTGACGATAAACTGCCGCTGTTTTTTGTGCACAACGTTGATGTAAGATTTTTTTTTTTTTTTTTTTTGTTTTGACACTGAAAAACGTGCAAGTTTGTCTGGCTTCTTGTCCCGCCAACAGCAATTCTTCCTTGAATTGCGGTTTGTGAGGCCGGGTGGAGGAAGAACTCTCACATATAAAAACTTTCCTCCGTAACAAAAAAGATCAACCTTTTATGTCGTTTGATGAAAGTGTTGTGTTTCGAATGCTATGTTGACCGACATTTGCTCCTTTTTGACAGGTCTGGTTTCAAAACCGACGCGCCAAGTTCCGTAAAATGGAACGCATGAAGCAGCAGCAGTCACAGGCCACTAACCAGACTACAGCCAGCACCAAAGACACTGGTTCCACCTCAAGCACCAACACCACAAACAGCGCAGCTAGCAACGCTACTAGCAACAGCAGTAACACCAATAACAATAATCATGTGACCAGCGGCAACAATAACAACAACAATAACACGAACGTACTGTCAAGCAAGGAGAAGCCCAAAATCGCGGACGAGCCACATCACGGTTAGTAAATATACATATCAGCATCATAGAGTGTGTGTGTGTGTGTGTGTGTGTGTGTGTGTGTGTGTGTGTGTGTGTGTGTGTGTGTGTGTGTGTGTGTGTGTGTGTGCGCGCTTGTGCATACGCTGTTAATCATATTCACCATCACCTAACTCACATCGGCTAAAGAGCTTCAGAAACTATCGTGAGTACACACACACACACACACACACACACACACACACACACACACACACACACACACACACACACACACACACACACAAAACAACAACAGAAATACAAAAAACACACGCACGCACATCCGCGCGCGCCTTAAAAGACAGATTGAAATACAGAAAGAGAAGTGTGCAGTGTGGCAGGCAATATGAAATCCCACAGGATCTTCCGAGGCATTTTCCACTTACGCGTGAATGACCTCCGGGTCTTTTGAGTACGGGTGAACATGATTTGTTTTTGTGTACGCCAGTCTGATTTACTCTGTAGAAGGAAATCGAGTCTGCTAAAGCACAGTTTATAGCATACTATAGGAGTGTCCGCGAATCATGCTGTGTGTACACCAAGGTGTCAGAGTTTACTTCAGGCTTTATCAAGGGCTCATGTACGTGTATTAATATGCTCCAGTCTATATATAGAATAGCGAATAGAGAAGCATTGCGGATATTTCTACGAAATCTGACGCTAGGTAACTATTGTGAGTTTTAGTTGTTGTGAGATACGTTTTGAACAAAATCAGTGCAGGAGTGAATCTGTAAGTAAATATGGTTGGACAAACGATCTGTGGTGTTTCTGATAACTTGAAATTCAGAGATTCTATGCGACAGGGTAACGTCCCTCAGCAAACTGTACCAAGTGCAAAACATACCACCCGCCAAAAACATCCTGCAAACCTCAGCACTTTCTGTCTTTTGTTCTTTTGTTTTGTTTCGTTTTGGTACATTGCTTAAATGATGTACCTAATCATGTATCTCATGTATCTCTGTTTGTGTTTGTCACTAGGCGGACTGCAAGGCGACAGCAGCAAGTGGACACAGTCGGCCCCGGCAGGAACCAAAAACAACGGCTCTCAGAACATGCCACCAGCCCTTCATGGGCCGTACTCAGGTGTGCTGGCGAACCCACCTCACGACTACGGCCCACCGTCAGCACTTGACAAGACCACGCCCCTTTCTGCCGGCATGCTGTTTTAGAGAACGCTGACAACGTCCAGTCGACGAAATCCATTGATTAGCACCGTGTTTCCACCGGCCTGCATCCTGCATCGCACCGCGCGTACGTCGGCACCACAGAAACCACGGCTAACTACACTGAGACGGAGAAAGATGTCGCTGAACGCGATGTAGGAGATTTACAATAAATTTATCGATAACCAAGGAGGAAGAATCGCTGCTGATTATCTGCATCTTGATTTTAGGCTATACCTGTGACCTGTTGAAGATCGCTACAGTCCTTACGGGTCGCTGGAGCTGGGCACTACAGTGTCTTGTCGATATACCCGGGCTATCACACAAAGATCTCGTTCGGGCGGAAGGTGATGAAAACTGTCTTCCAGGAAATAAAAACCGCAGGGTGCTTTGGTAACGGAGCAGAGGCACCTGTCTGAGAATGTCCTAGTGTGTCTGTGTGAGGGTATTCATCGTGTGTTATTTGTGTACGTTTTTGCACGAAACCCATCATATGATCATCATTTCATTAAACATTATCATACAGACTGATGTAGCTGACGAAGTTGTGACAAAGAGCTTAGAAACTGTATTGTGGTCTACTGCTTTCCGGTGTATTTTTTTTAATATTATTATTTGTTCTTGTCATTGTGTTCTAGGTACATTGTGTTGTGTCGTGACCATTATGTAAGCTAACTAGTTAACGTGGCGCCGGCGGAGTTGTCATTTTCAGGGTTAGTGTGGTGTCCACTGGCATCCGATTGTATACAACTTTCTGCAGTGTCTCATGGGCACCATTGTGTGTGCATGGAAGGTGGTGTCAAACAAAATGGAACCCCTTTCTCTGCCCCCCTTCCTCGTCCCTTAACTCCATTTCAGAGAGAGAGAGAGAGAGTGTGTGCGCGTATATGTGTGTGTGTGTGTGTGTGTGTGTGTGTGTGTGTGTGTGTGTGTGTGTGTGTGTGTGTGTGTGTGTGTGTGTGTGTGTGATATTACCTGAATTACCTGTTTTTGTAGATATATCGGGGAAAGGCAATGCTTTTCTCCGTGTCGGATAAATAGCGGAGTGCATAATTATATAAATCGATGGGTCTGACAGGTTCTCAGATTCAAGGGTGGAATTTCGCAAAATTGTCTGTACAGTAGATTTGACATCTATACACGATATAAAATATCAAATGATACGGACTTTGTAAGGAACCCAACAGCTCCTTCTTAAATATTCATTTTAACCTTTTTTCTTTTCTTTTTTTAAAGTGTTGTGTGCGTGTACATGGTATGTGTTTTAGATCCTCTAGGTTGTACATAAAATAAACTTGGCTGACTTACTGTGGTCATTTATAATTCTTTTCTGTCTGTACTCGTAGCTGTAGTGTCCCCAGTCTAAAGATCACCAACAGGCATCGATCTGTTCGATCTGATCTTAAGTCCATTCAATGCCGACCGAGGAAAGCAGCGATGCTGTCTGGTGTGTCCGTGTGTAAGGGACAAGCTGTACGGACAACGGATGCTGTCTGGTGTGTCCGTGTGTAAGGGACAAGCTGTACGGACAACGGATGCTGTCTGGTGTGTCCGTGTGTAAGGGACAAGCTGTACGGACAAAGGATGCTGTCTGGTGTGTCCGTGTGTAAGGGACAAGCTGTACGGACAACGGCGTGACTCTAAGCACATTTATCAGTCACTAGTCTCACCAGACACAAACAGGCTGGGACGGACCGTCCAGTAACTTGTCTTTCTAGGCACATCGACCTTTTTAAGTTGTTACTCTATAGAGAAACAACTTTTATGGGATGGGGCAGATTTCGCTGCGCGCAGCAGCAAGTTTCAGTGATACAAAACAAGACTGTGACGTTTCTCCAGACAAAACATACTTTCAAGCAGAAGGTGACGTAACGAAATCTGCGTCATAGACACCTTTACGTGCACACTATGCTGCTGCGTTCTTTTTAGCGGGAGTTGTGAGACACGTGTGTGTGTGTGTGTGTGTGTGTGTGTGTGTGTGTGTGTGTGTGTGTGTGTGTGTGTGTGTGTGTGTGTGCGGATGTAATCATGGCTATCTGCTAAACCACTTCGCTGGCCGGGAGGGCTTTTTACTTTGAGATAAAATGGGCAGTCATATTCTTCAGACCGACTTTTCACGATTTTTCTCTTGCCGCATTTTTAGAAGAGTTATCGCCCATTTAAAGAAATCGGTCATGTTACGTATTTTCACGAAAAAGTTGTTCAAATGCCTTCATTTTCTAGAATTTAGAAGTTCATCCAATTATACTGAATAAGCTCGTAGCACAGCTCTGTAGCTCTGACAGATTTCAAAAAAAAAATTCTGATGTAGGGGTGGTTTGCATGTAACTTGTAAGGTCGACTATCTATGAAAAGACACCTTCAAATTAGCCATCATCCCAGCGTAATTGTCAAGTGTGACAACTGCACATGTGTCAGGAACTACTGCACTGTTATATCTTGAATATTAAGAATAACAGAGATTTTAGCCAGACATATTTTTCAAGTTTCTGCGAGAAGCACCGGTCCAAAGAGTTCCATCTTGCGATTTCGTAAGGTATTCAAGTTCACGTTTCACCGGACCTCTGGATCTTCCAGATTTTATGTAAAAAAATTATTCCGCCAGGGAAGTCACAAAAGCAACAGGGACATCTATGGCAGCTTTTTGGCGCAAAAAGTGATAATTACAATGAACACAAGATAATTATAATTATCTCTCATATTTACCGTGGTCTCAAGGTCATTGTAATTATCTCTAGAGATAATTGTAATTATCACTTTCTTCCAGCCATGCTGCTGCTCTAAGAGCGCAAAAAGTGTTCATTGTAATTATCTTTAGAGATATCTACAACGCTCAGAGATATTTAAAAATTATCTCTGGCGATAATTACAATGAACACCTTTTTGCGCTCTCAAAGCAGCAGCTTCGCTGGAAAAAAGTGATAACTACAATGATATCCAGAGATATTTACAATTATCTCGCGATAGTGGTAAATGTAAGAGATAATTATAATTTTCTTGTGTTCGCGTTCTGGTCTGTATAGGAACACAAACCCTGAATGGTGACAACGTGTTCACAATACACACTCCGTCTCATTAAGAGGAGAGATGGCTTGTAGTGAAGGCCGGGTGTATTCACATGATTGACACGTGTCAGGGTTTATGCCCACGCTTTGCACTATACACACCGTGTGGCGGTACTAGATCGGCTGTGTCAGTCGTACCGTGTAGCTAATCGGCCAATGAGTTATAATCATCTTGTGTTCATTGTAATTTATCACTTTTTGCGCCAAAAAGCCGCCATACAAGTGCCTCGCAGCTCGGTGCATACATGTGCAATGGCTTTTAACATGTTAACAGAACCTTCGGCGTGCTCGCGCTTAGAATCAGTACTGTAATTGCGCTTCCGTTTGTGCTGCGTGAAGTTGTGTTGTCTCTTAAATAAAAAGCCTATTTTCTCTAGCCTGTAAGTGTCCGTTGTAGTTATCACTTTGCGCCAGTAAGCCGCCATAATGGTGACAACTCGTGACAATGTTTTTCGCCGTTACAAAAACTCGTCGATTCCGCCCGCGGCCATCTCACACGCTTATTCCTAACGACTCGGATGCAGGGTTCCCGAAGGGGAAATGAGAAGACAAAGAGATAATTGAAATATCCCTTTTTCCCGCCATGCTGCTGCCCTAAGAGCGCAAAATATTGTTCATTGTAATGATCTAGAGCGAGAATCTTAAATATCGCTGATAATTGTAAATATCCCTAAAGATAATTACAATGAACATTTTTTGCGCTCTTAGAGCAGCAGCATGGCGGGAAATCAGTGATTATTACAATTGTCTCTAGACATAATTACAATGATCTCGAGATCATGGTAAATATGAGAGATAATTATAATTATCTTGTGTTCATTGTAATTATCACTTTTATGCGCCAGTAATTAAGCCGTCATAGAAATCACAAGACATGAACAAGCATCGTCTGTCAGACGACCAGCGTGAGGCTGACGTCAAATGTTTAGTTTACGGACAAAATGTGTGTATATCGTCACTGCCTCCGACATTTCACCAGCCCTCTACATCTTCCAGATTTTATATAAAAATTAATTCAATCGGGGGAAGTCACAACGCCAACAGGGATATGACAAGACATGCCGAGAACAAGCATCTGCTGTCAGACGACGTGCGTGAGGCTGACGTCAAAATTTTTAGTTCACGAAATTGACTCTCTCTCTCTCTCTCTCCCCCCCACCCCCCTAAGATTCTAGATCCGCTTTGACGTAGCGGATCTAGTGTCTTTGGTAGGTCTTGCAGAATTGAAGAAAAAAAAAACCCCAAAAAACCCAAAAAACTAAACAAACAAAGAAATAAACAAACAAACAAACAAACACCGGCAACAATAACAACAAAACTGACAAAATAGCAATTTAGAGAAACAACTTTTTTTTTCTTTTTTTCTTTTTTTTTTGGGGGGGGGGGGGGGGGCTGCCCCAACTCTTTGCCAGTTCCAGTGGTGTTCCTTCCAGGTGGAACCCACGGAGGGCTCGGAAGCTGGGGCAATTTTTATTATGCATGATGTCGGAGATGAAGATGATGGTAAGATGATGCTATGGAGGTCCGTGTAGTTTGGGACTGCGAGACAAGGCCGCATTCCACGCTTCCTGTCATAAATATCCCGGCATTAACCAGGACCGGGAACTACGGAACCTGCGGTGCCAACATTGTAATCATCCACATCATAAGACATGTCATACCAAGGGAAGCACCCCCAAAGTCACACCCGTGAAGTAGGTGAATCTCGGCTGTGTGGCAACAGCCTCCCCACTGGGCCCATAGCACACCCGCTATGTGGGACTGGGACTCGAACCCGGGTCTCACGGTCCATGGTCTGAAGTGCTAACCACTACACTACGAGGGCCGGTTACAGAAACAACTTTATGGGATGGGTCCATTCCTCCTTGGTCCTTTGTGAAATGTTATCACGATATGAACATAGAGCTTTACATGATTAGTTCTCGTGGTTTACGGCGAAAGACTAACCCCGAGATGATTCGATTGTTTGCGTAGGCGAGGTAGCTACGCAAACAATTGAACCATCTTTCGCCGTAAACCACGAGAACTAATCAGGTAAACTGTTTATATCACAAGCATTCAGACTCTTACCTCTACTGCTCTAGTCGCATACATTTTCTGCGACATTTTTCTGGTAGGGTGACTAGTGACTTTTGTACCCCCTTCAAAATTCTGCGCACTGGCTTGTGAGAAAATGATGCGTAGGGCAGTTGAAATTGCTTGATGTTCAGAAGAATATCATGCAAAGCATGTGCTCATGTACTGACATTCAAAAATGCACTCGCAAATACTTTGCAGAGAATTTTCTGTGCGATCATTTTTATGTGATCCAAGGAAAATAAAATTTCACCCCCAAAAGTGAGCAAAATAACTGTGCACCGGCCGTGACGTATGAGTTCCAAATGTTTGAAATGACGAACTTTCTGATTGACTGGAGTAACTGGAGTGTGTTTTGTGAACTCGTAAACCACTGAGTGGGTTATGGAAAGTCATAACTCACACTTTCGCTCTCTGTTTCATTACTATTTTCTGACGTAAAGCACTCATAGTTAACTCACTGAAAGTTTGCACTGGCGAGTGGTGTAAAACAATCAACCAGAGAAGGTGAATCCCGATAAGCCTTGGCCGTGGTCTGTCCCATGTTGCTGAGATTGCCATTCGTCGATGTTAAGAGGTTTTGAACATCAATACATCATCTGGCTATGGTCCAGTGCTTCATTGTGAGGGCCATGGATTCGCCTACCTTATATGCTAAATAACGGTGTTTTTGTTTGAACTGGTTTTTTACATGACACCTTCTATATCTACAGGGTTAATTATTTCATGATTAACCTATATGAAATCCCATGGGTAGATCAGTCACATCACGTCTTCAAAAATCATGACAAAATGGCTTTGTCCAAAAGTCAATAATTTCAAATCGAGACTTGAAATTAGCTAACATGCTAAAGTCTATTTTGAGCTCTATCACGTGTGAAAACTCTGTAAAGAATGTTGACAGGCGATTTCTTTTAAGGCGTCCGCTTCCATAGCCTGAGGCGCAGGCCGGTTCGAATCCCCGCAAGGCAGGAATTTGGTTGATGCTTTCCTTACCAAATCCAGTCGGAGGAGGGGGGCATGAGGAGAGCGAGAGTAGGGAACAACCCGAATTTCCCAGCAATGGGAAAATAAAGAGTATAATAATAATAATAATAATTGGGTACTGTATAGGCGCTTTACCCAATTTCTCGAACTGATCAGCTCAAATCGCAGTGAACTGAACCCAATACGCACGCTCACGTGAATCACACGCATTCTCTCACACACTGGACACGAAGACATTAAATTCATGTGGTGCGAAGAGTCAGCTCAGCTATTTAAGTTTCGGAATTTAGAGTTAAATTTATTTTCAAATTTTGTGGGCTGAACATTTCCAAAGCATAAAATAAAATTAAAAAAAACCCCAAAACACAGAAAACAGAATAACACCCTCACATATTTTCAAGAGCCTTTCAGTGAGAAATTTTTGTTCGTTGAAAGAATTGCCAACTGGCTCAACCAGAAGAGTTGATTATTTTGCGTGAACTCTGTATTACAATCAACACCAGAATGTTGCTAGTATAACTGAAATGCTTTGTAAACTTGACTGCCCACATCCGTGTCTGTGAGATACCAGCCATTTCTGCGTGGTAACTAACGTGAGAATGAAAGTGGGGACAGTCATTAAAATATCGGCAACACTCATGATACACAAACTACAAACTGTGTTCGACATCATGATCAGTGAACCAGGAAGTGCGCATTTTTAAAATCACCCAAACTACACAGTTTTTTTTTTAAAATCCATTTTCATACCTAACCCCACACTAACTAACTATAATACCAGCAGAAAAATACTATTTGGGGCTATCTATTTTGTCGCTGCTCGAGAAGTACTTAGAGCTGTTTCAGCAAATATGCATTCCTTTGCATCTGCGTCACTGATGAGAGCTTTCATTTATATATGTATATTTGCAAAAGCGTGGGGTGCGAGGGACGAAAAAATGTCCAACGGCATCTATTCGAGAAGAATGTACTCAGTTAAGCTGCCGAATGACATATCAAAATGTTCCGTTTGTTGTCACACGAACGGCTTGACTTCAGCAAAGTCATGACCGGCATTTGTCACTGAAGGAAACATTCTCTCCGGGCCAGACTGGCACAGCTTCGAAGTGCACGCGACGACTGATCAGTTACTGATCATTTATGTAAATCAGTCCGGCTGAAGGTCCAGCATATTTCACGCTATATCCGTGAAATAATGGTGCAGTTTTAGTTAAGCTCAAATTCTCAGAGGTGAGGATGTGTGTAGCGGAAACGACTGAGTACGTTTCCGTGGCTGTAGCTGTCCGTGGCAACAATCCATTAATCGCTTGGCACTGGAGCGTTCCCAGGGGGCGGTAAAACGATGGCAGAGCGCGCGCGCCTCGCGCGGGAAGCAGGTGGCGGCAAGTGACACCATGGGCGGCGATGTAAGTTTAATCATTTTGCTTGTCGTCCAAATCGAGTTATCATTGATCAGCGGCCCGCGGCAGTGAGCTGAGAGATTTCCCTGGCGGGTTGGGCAAACATGGGGAATGAGGCCAGCTACACACTTCTGGTCGCCGCTTTCCAGTTTTTAATTATCCGCGTTCCCTGGCAAACATACAGGCCAGCGAAGAGATGCGGCGAGACAGCGAGAGCGGGTTCCAGGCACCTCGGTCTTCAATGAGGCCCCTGGAGCATGGGCAGCACATCACACGGTTGAGGCACAAGCCGCCACTTGCACGTCGACAGTCAGAGCTGGCCGCCGCACGCCTGAAAAAAAAAAGACCATCGTCAACAGCGCCTCGCGCGCCACCACCACTGTGCGCAACCCAGTACTGACTCATAAAAATCACACTTCATTGCAGAATGATCAGAAAATATGCACAAACAGAGATGGGGTGGGGGCGGGGGCTGTCGGGGAGGCTGCAATTTCGGAGCGATGAATTATTCAGGCGGTTTTCCGCTAGCTGGGTTGTCGCTTCCAAAGAGACGTTACGGTGAGTTATGGGCGAGATCCCCCTGTCGGGAGGTTCCAGTCCCACAATCTGGATCGATGAAACAGCTCGCATGGTGACGGGAGGTGTGACCATCCATTACGACTGCTCTCCTCCACAGCTCTGGCCGCTGCAGGCACCGGACTCTGAGAACTCGATGTCACCTGGAATCCTACGTCTGTCTTCACAAACCATGCAGTGACCTGATGCCGTGTATGCATGCGAATATGAAAAGGCGGATCCGGCCGCGCGAAACACCATGCAGTATTTGTTTCTATACTGATATGTGCATTCCATTACCATTTTTGGATTTGTCTTGCAGCGGTACGTAAACCAGCTAGTCTTTAGTGTTTTAAGAAATGGCCATACTATTCTGGCAAAGAATGCATCACAATGCAAAAATAAGCACGGCACAACCGCACAGCGCATTCATATCGAAACGGCACGACAAAACAGATCAAAATTACAGAACAGGCCAACACACAACACGAGGACACATCCCAACAACACAACACTACACACAAATCAGAAACAACATTACACAGAAACAAGGAGGAATGGCCCCATCCCACAAAGTTGTTTCTCCAAAATTTTCATGCTATTTTGTCTGTTTTGTTGTTATTGTTGCCGGTGTTTCTGTTTTCAATTCAATTCAATTCAATTCAATTCAATTCAATATAACTTTATTGTCTGTCGATGGCAGAACATTTTCTTCTGGCTCGCACACACACACACACACACACACACACACACACACACACACACACACACACACACACACACACACACACATTAATTTATCTAGACATATAAATCCATACATATTAAACACAGATCCTAAGTAAAGTAATGTGCGATGTCCAAGTCTAATACTATGCTACTAAACTAAGAAATCTAGACTAAAAGATGGCAAGGGCATAGCGGACATGACACAGCTGAGGAGTAAGCACAGTTATGAAAATCTCAACAAATAAAATCCATACATACTGGGGACGGGCAGAAAACACAGTCATGAGTTTAAAATAGATACTGCTGAGGGAATGAAAGATTTCTTAAACAATTTTTTCCTCGCTCTCGGTACTCTGTAGCGGCGCCCAGACGGGAGTTCTTGGAACTGATCATGGAGGGGGTGGGTGGGGTCGTTGACAATTGTAGTGGCCTTCCTCCTGACAGCCTTTATATAAAGATCATCTAGAGAGTACTGGCCCAGGCCACTTTCCTGCCACTCTGACTATACGAGACAGCCTTGCTTTGTTCTGCATGCTGAGACTGCCGTACCAGACTACGATGTTAAATGCCAGTACACTTTCAATTACACTTCTGTATACAGTTTCTAAAATTTCAGGACAAACATTAAAAGCTCTCAGTTTTCTAAGGAGGTACAGACGCTGGTTGGCCTTCTACACGATAAAATCAGTGTTCTGAGTGAAGTCTAGTTTGTTGTCTACTATTGTGCCGAGGTACTTAAACTCAGACACTACCTCCACAGGGTGGTCGTTCACAATGACCGGCTGGAAGGGAAGATCACAGTCTCTTCTTTGGTCGATCACAAGTTCTTTTGTTTTTTGCACATTTTAACTGAAGGAAGCTCTCTGTACACCAGCTAGCTACCATACCAATCAGTGAAAAATAACTGGCAAGGGAGTCTTCGTCTTTTAACATGCCAACTAAAGCCATGTCATCGGCAAACTTTAACAAACAGGTTACATCAGTATTGGAGCGCATATGGTCGGTATAGATGGAGAACATTGTTGGCGAAAGGCAACAACCCTGTGGACATCCGGAATTCAGCACCAGTTCGTCGGACAAGACACCACTGACCCTCACCCTCTGCGGCCTGTCCTTCAAAAAGTCACGCACCCACAGTACAATGTTAGAATTGACATTAAAATCAAACTAAACGTTTTAAAAGCACAAGCGGTTCCACAGTATTAAAAGCACTAGAAAAATCTATGAAAAGTACCCGGATGTACGATTTTGAGTCCTCAAGATGCTTAGTAACAAGGTTAAACAACGTCAGACAAGCATCCTCCACTCCTCTGTGAGCCTTATAGGCGAACTGAAGCGGGTAAGTTGCCCAGAAAGATCGTTCAACAGGTGAGTACGCACAACCTTTTCCATACACTTGGCCAACACAGATGTCAAGGCAACTGGGCGGAAATCATTAGGCTGACAAGCATTTGTTTTCTTTGGCACAGGTATAATAGTAGAGGACTTCCAAGAACAATATGTAGGTCCAGTAAGTACTGATAGATGATTGTGAAAATCTTCCCCAACTGACCTGCGCATGTTTTCAGCACTTTACCTTTGATACCATCAGGGCCAGGAGCTTTGTACGCATTCAATTGTGAAAAGACCCTCACGACCTCATCCTCTGTAATCAACAGTTGTTCAGGCACAATATTCTGACAGAACGCATCACACTCAGCACTCATGTCTCTAACATCAAAACGAGAATAAAAGTGATTTAAGCATAAAAGTGATTTAAGCTTTTTTTGTTTGTTTGTTTGTTTGTTTTTTTGTGTTTTTTTTTTTCTTTCTTTCTCTCTTTAAGCCTGTAAGACCTACCAAGGCACTAGAATCTTAGGAGAGAGACAGATGACGTCATAGGCTAGTCTAATTAGGCTTTTTATATAGCGGAAGGTAGAACAAATTTGATCCTAACTTTTTATTACAGAAATCAGTAGAGCACAGGCCCCTAATGCTGTGGTGGTCTCCGTGAATTTGTTCTCCGTCCGCGTCACCGTTAAAAACGACCGTTTATCTTGCCATTTTCACTATATGTGCCCTATAAATGGGCTTTTGAGGGTGTGCACAAAATATGCGTGTTTGCTGGTACAGAAATGCGCAGAATTCCGATCTAAACACTGTTATTGTTAGACAAGACATGCATTGTTGACATACAGAAATTTCATACCAATCAGAATGATGCTTCCTGGATAATTGCGGCCATCAGTTTGGCCGTTGAGATAAAGGGCCTTGTAAACCGACTGTATTTGATGCTTGTGCACTTATCAGGTCACTGCAGGTGACATGTATCGCGGAAAACATTTACGAACATTGAACAGTTCACTCAGAAAACGCTTCTTTGGTGTTGTGAAATTCCCTTGTCACCGCATGTGCAGGTAAGTATAAAAAATATGATATCCAAGTGAGCACTTTTTTCGGTAGCGATATTTTGGGGGTGTACTTATTAAAGTAGTTGCTGCGTTGTGAGTAGTGAACGGTTTTTTCTCAAAGAGCAGTGCACACTCAAGAAAAATATCCCAGTTGTGTCATATCAAACGTTCATTGAAATCGCTATTGCATTTTTGTCACAAACAGCCACCGAAAGTGCAACCTGTTTAATAATGGCTGAATATGCGAAATGATGGGAGTAGGGACACTTGATTGGTTGCTGTGATAAGGTGTATCCGCGAAAACAAGTATACTGACGTCCAAAAGAAACGCGAAAAACAGTGTCTAGTTTCATGAAAAAATCGTAACAAAATTCAAATTTCATTAATAATGTCCAATTTTTTGTACAGCACAACACTGACGTATTGTCCATAACACAGTAAGGTTGCGGTGACGATGCGCCATTTGCGCTTAACAGAACTAGGGCTGTTCGGTTTTACCGGTTTTCCGGTTAAAATCGGTCCGACTTTCTCACGGTTCGGTAAACCGGTTTGGCCTTAAAAAACCGGAAAACCGCGGTTTTTTTAAGAGACACCACTCGTCGTTTTTCAGCCCGTTACAAGACACCCTCCTCCTCCCCCTCATCATCATCATCATCATGTTGTTGTTGTTGGCTGAACAGGGAAACCGGGGTGGCCGAATGGTAGAGCGTTGGACTTCCAACTTTCGGGTCGTGAGTTCAAATCCCAGCTAGGGCCAAATACTTGTGCTGGCTTTTTCATCGTTGCCTCGTCTTTGATATCATCCGTATGTGGTGGAAAAGGACGTTAAACTCCCAAACACCCACCCACCCCACCCTTGTTGGCTGAACATTTCCAACGCAGGGGTACAGGAAGCCGGAGTACTAGGAGACCCCCCCCCCCTCCCTTCCTCCCTTCCATCTCTTAGGGAAACGTTAGAAACAATAGATGACGTATACATTGCCGGTTAACCGGTTTTAAACCTCGGTTTTCTATTGGAAAAACCGGTTAAAAACCGGTTTGAGAAATCGTACCGGTTCCACCCTCTAAACAGAACAGTCAATAGCGAGTATGGCCCCCATTAGCATCGATGACGGCCTAGCAGCGGCGGGTCATTGAGCGGACCAACGTGTTGCTGGCTGCCCTGGGAATGTTGGGCCAGGCCTGCCGGACGGCCCGATCAAGTTCAGCGACAGTTGTGGGCCTTGGGACCACCCTAAAATGTTTTGGAGTAAATAGACAAACCAGTGACCTTGACCTTGAAAACATGTTTGCCGTGTGATTAACATACTTCATAACAATTGAAATGAATTCAGTCACATACTGCTATAGACTTGAGGTTGTGCTCTACATAATTTCCATTGCACTTTGCTAGTACTGAACTGTATTCCTAAATGTGAAAATGTCCACACAAAAAAAAAAAAAAAAAAAAAAAAGAGGCCAACTTAACGGAGTTTGTTCCCAAGGAAAAACACGTTGAAAATAAAAGAGATTTCACAGATTTTCTTTGGCGTCTATTGTGTTTTTTTTTATTCGCATTTGCGAAATGTTATTAATTTTTACTTGAAGCTTAAATTAATTCTGTCTGATTTCTTTACCTGTACCTCAAAAACAGGAATTAATGAAAATGTCCGACACTATCCTAGTGCAATACAATTTTAAGCGGAGGGGTATCTTTAAAATAGTATTTTTGTGATGCTAGACCATTTACCTAAATCATGATGTACGTCTGCACATGATCTCTCAAGCGTAGCAACTGCAGCAGCGTAATATGTCAGCCCGGTCCCCATCAGTAAGAGGATTGGCGTCTATATGGAAAAAGGAAGATTTGATAACCGAGAGCCGCTACAGGCAAATCTGTTGTCATTTCGTTGGACCACCGCAGGGTGTTTGGCCTAACATATCCAGTAGTCAAACTTGAAGTGTGTGCACAATACCTGCTGCAGTGGCGTTATTTGTAATCTTTGCTGTGTATAATCAATTTTTGAACCCAACCACAATATGGATTCCCCTCATTACCACTCACAGCCAAACGGACATAGTGGATGGGCTAGTAACACGTAAGTGCCAAGCCTCTCCTCTAAAAGTTGGTAAATAACAAAATACGCTGTGTACACTGTGGCCGTCATATCAGGCTACTTGGTAACCTACCCCCGTAGCGGTTAATGCTCTGTTTAATTAGAAAAAAGGTATTTTAAGTCACCTATTTCAAGCAGTGAAGAGTTCATGAAATTTGATGTGGATGCACGTTTTCCTTCTTCTGGGATCACTCTACTTTTCCCAGTATGTAAAACAATGACAAGTTAAAACTGGTGGCTGCTAGCAGCAAAATATAAACCTACCCCCCACGCAGCATGTAATGAAGGAAATGGAAAAAATGGGTAAAAATAATGACCGCTGTAAAGAAGACGTGCTTGTTTAGATTCACGGATCTTTCTTCATAAGACTAGTCATTGTGTTTTCCACCAAGACAAATGTATAAAAATAAAATGATTCAAGTGTAGCAGTTAAGCACAGTTAAGTGTAAGCACCGGTTTCAGCCCATATAGGGGACTGATAGCTTCAATTAACGGCCATCTATAAGCAATGAATCTCCCATACAAGTTCCGGAAGATAATTCTGAAACACCGAGCATGTGCCCGAATATTTGCATCATATTATACTTGTTTTCGCGGATACACCTTATCACAGCAACCAATCAAGTGTCCCTACTCCCATCATTTCGCATATTCAGCCATTATTAAACAGACTGCACTTTCGATGGCTGTTTGTGACAAAAGTACAATAGCGATTTCAATGAACTTTTGATATGACACAACTAGGATATTTTTCTTGAGTGTGCACTGCTCTTTGAGAAAAACCGTTCACTACTCACAACGCAGCAACTACTTTAATAAGTTCACCCCCAAAATATCGCTACCGAAAAAAGTGCTCACTTGGATATCATATTTCATACGTACCTGCACATGCGGTGACAAGGGAACTTCACAACACCAAAGAAGCGTTTTCTGAGTGAACTGTTCAATGTTCGTAAATGTTGTCCGCGATACATGTCACCTGCAGTGACCTGATAATTGCACAAGCATCAAATACAGTCGGTTTACAAGGCCCTTTATTTCAACGGCCAAACTGATGGCCGCAATTATCCAGGAAGCATCATTCTGATTGGGGTAAAATTTCAGTATGTCAACAATACATGTCTTGTCTAACAATAACAGTGTTTAGACCGGAATTCTGCGCATTTCTGTACCCGCAAACACGCATACTTTGTGCACACCCTCAAAAGCCCATTTATAGTGAAAATGGCACGATAAACGGTCGTTTTTAACGGTGACGCGGACGGAGAAAAAATTCACGGAGACCACCACAGCATTAGGGGTCTGTGTTCTACTGAAATCTGTAATAAAAAGTTAGGATCAAATTTGTTCTACCTTGTTCAGCAATTTTCCTAGCCTAAAAGTAAAAAGCTATCCAACGAAGTGGTTTATGAGACAGCCATGCCGATTACATCCGCGCACACACACACACACACACACACACACACACACACACGTCGTACAACTCCCGCCAAAAAGACCGCAGCCGCATAGTGTGCACATAAGGTGTCTATGACAAAGATTTCGTCACGTCACTTTGTGCGGTGGATGTATCAGTGTATTATTGTCTGGAGAAACGTCACAGTCTTGTCTTTTTATGTTTTTTTCCATAGTAATGGAAACAACATCATAGGACGGGCTAAATTTTCCACGTTCATAGGCAAGCATCTGTGGTACAAACGCACGTCACTGCCGATCTCCCGCAGAGACGATTTAGCAAGTGTAACTCTGACAATGACGTCGCTGCTGACATCGCTGCTGACATGTATGGTGCGCCGAACGCACTTCTCCTCCTCAGTGAGTGCCGTCTCTGTGTGTGTGTGTGTGTGTGTGTGTGTGTGTGTGTGTGTGTGTGTGTGTGTGTGTGTGAATTGTGTCCAGGCCTGTTTCTCCGAAAATACTCAACCGAATGGCTTCAAATTTGGGGTATCCGAATATATCAAAACATTAGATTAGAGCAACCGAGCGTGTGATGATTGCTTAAGTGATTTGGGAGTTATCGCCCTTTTGAGACAAGTTGGTTGTCTGGCGTTTACAGGTGTAATTTTTATTTAAATCATTCAATTTTTTTGGCAGTAGATAGCTTGAATACGGACTCTGAACAGAGTCACTACTAGAAAATGGTCGCTCTTATAGTTTTCAGGTAAACCGAGCCTGAGTTGACATTGCATGTGAACCCAGTTCAGATGCCTGTATCTCCGAAACTTCTCAACCGATCAATTTCAAATTTGGGGTTTCTAAATGACTCAAGATCGTTGAATAGAAGGCCCGATCCAGGTACGATTGCACACATGATTTGCGAGTTATCGCCCTTTTCAGAAAAAAAAAGTGGCTTTCTGACGTTTAAAGGCGTAATATTTATCTAAATCACTCTTTTTGGACATGGATAGCATGAATACGGACTCTCAAAAGAGCGAATTTTGGAGGTTGTCGCTGTTATAGTCTACTTTTGACTTAAGCCGTACCTCATGAAAGTGCTGGTGAACGCATTTTAGATCTCAAAATCGCTCCTACTATACATAGATAATGTGTCTGGGGTGCCAAAAAAAAAAAAAAAAAAAGAGAAAAATTCACTGCAGCCGTTATCGTCAATTGACTCGAAAATTTGTACTCAAAGCACATTTCCTCTACACAAGCCACACGCATCACAAACATCGCAGAAAAAGCACACGCGCACTGACGCAAAACTGTATCAGTGTCAATTTGCCGACGTCATGTTTGATTGACGTGATGCTGGCATTTCTTGGGGGTGTGTCGCCACTTTTCGGAAGTTCTCTATTTGTAGACGGGGAAAGCGGGAGTTTCGTTGATGTAGTGAGCTTTGTTTTTGCCACTGACTCTCACTCAGTAGCATACTAGAGTGAGAGAATACCACATAGGTCTCAGTGGAGCACATGCACAAACGCGGCTCGCGCGAGTATGTGTGTGTGTGTGTGTGTGTGTGTGTGTGTGTGTGTGTGTGTGTGTGCGCGCGCGCATAACACATAGTGAAAAAACGTTCGCCGCGCAGACTTGTCTGTTAAACATATTGAGCCCGTATTAATTCGATCTTTACACTGCGCAGCACCAACACTTCAATTTTCATGGGGCTGCTTTCATTGCAAGAACTGTATCAAAGATATTACGTCAAATGTATTATGCGTCATCCCGGTGAGGAAAAACGTCATAGATTTCAAAGAAAACAACTTGACGTCTCTCTTCCCAAACCAAGATTGGTCTGACAAGCCCGGTCAGTTGTTTCCATTCCGTTCAGAGAGAGAGAGAGAGAGAGAGAGAGAAAGAGTGTGTGTGTGTGTGTGTGTGTGTGTGTGTGTGTGTGTGTGTGTGTGTGTGTGTGTGTCTGTCTGTCTGTCTGTCTGTCTGTCTGTCCGCAGTAAACCTTAACATTGGCCTTTTCTCAGAATCTACAAATCGCAGAGGGGCACCAAACTTGTCCTGCTGATAGACAGCCTTGAGACCTTTCAAAATATACCATATCAAATATATAATTTGGAATGACCATGACTCAAGGTCAAGGTCACTAAAGCTGTCTGTTTGAAAATCCTACATTGGCATTTTCTCAAAATCTAGAAAAGACAAAGACAAAAGAAAAGACATCAAACTTTGCATGATGATAGACATTGACAACACCTTTACTGAAATACCTGTATTCAGTGACTTTGAGTCAAGGTCAAGGCCATAAAAGCTCTTTTGCAGAAAACCTCCCAAAACCTTAACATTGGCATTTTCTCAGAAACAGTGAATAGCAGAGGCACCAAACTTGACCTGCTGATAAACAGCCACAAGACCTTTCAAAACATACATATTGAGAGTTGTGAGACGCGTGTGTGTGTGTGTGTGTGTGTGTGTGTGTGTGTGTGTGTGTGTGTGTGTGTGTGTGTGTGTGTGTGTGTGTGTGTGTGTGTGTGTGTGTGTGAGAGAGAGAGACAGAGAGAGAGAGAGAGATGCAGTTGTAGCTATCTCCTTGAAGCGCTCTTTACTTTGAGATTAAATGGGAAGTCACCTTCTCCAGACCTGTTTTTCACGCTGTTTTTTTTTTTTTTTTTCCCTGCATTTTTAGAAGAGATATCGCCCATTTAAAAAAAAAATCGGTCATATTACGTATTTTGACGAAAAAGTTGTTCAAATACCTTATTTTCTAGACTTTGTAAGTTCACCCAACGAAGGCCCGGAAAGGGCTTATATTTTGCTTACATCAGTCTAAATGAGACAAGGTTCTTGTCACCGTAATAAGCTTAGGTCAGCTTAAAAAGGCTGCGTCATTGATCATCTAAATAATAACAGTGAGCCGGGTATTCTTTTAGCGCTGGATCAAAAACAGGCCCTCGATTCAGTTTCTAAGAAATATGTGCTGTGGGTCTTCAGAAGGTTTGATTTTGGCCAGGAGTGGGTGGGTGTTTGGGGGTGTAACGTCCTTTACCACCACATACGGGTGATATCAAAGATTTTGTCCGTTGGGTAGAGGTTTAGTTTACCAACAGTGAGAGCCGGCTGTATTAAGTACATGGGGTGGTTGTCTGGAAGCTTCTTAGTCAGTTCGAGCATCCTTCAGGGTTGCTCGTTCTCTCCCTTGGCTTTCATATTGGCACTTGAGTTTGCCAGTAAAATTCGTGCAGATCTATCGGTAAAGGGTCTACGTTTGCCGTCTGACATCCAAGCATAGGCAGACGTACTCAAACTGGTTATGTACGCTGATGATATGAGTCTATTCATTAGCGACAGAAACGACGTGGAGAACATCTTGAGATTAGTTTCAGATTTCTCCAGTTTCTCAGGTTTAGAAATCAATAGAAATAAAACCGAGGCGATGTGGCTTGGTTCCATGAAAAATAGCACCGGAAACTTGTGCGGTATAAGATGCAAAACAAGATGGCCACCAGCCCAATATGTTGTTTCCATTTAATCACCTGCTGTCGTCAAGGTCGTTCTTTTGTAATGCCATGTATTCGGGAGGACACACACACACACACAACACACACACACACACACACACACTACACTCTCTCTCTCTCTCTCTCTGAATGGAAACAACTGACCGGGCTTGTCAGACCAACCTTGGTTTTGGAAGGGAGACGTCAAGTTGTTTTCTTTGAAATCTATGACGTTTTTCCTCATTGGGATGACGCATAATACATTTGACGTAATAACTTTGACTCGGATACAATTCTTGCAATGAAAGCAGCCTCATGAAAATTGAAGTGTTGCTGCTGCGCAGTGTAACGATCGAATTTATACCGGCTCAATGTGTTTAACAGAAAAGTCTGCGCGGCGAACGTTTTTTCACTATGTGTTATGTCTGCTGCGCGCGCGCGCACACAGACACACACAGACATACGCGCGCGTGCACGCACGCACGCACACAGACTTGCGCGAGCCGCGTTTGTGCATGTGCTCCATTGAGACCGATGTGGTGTTCTCTCACTCTCCTATGCTATTGAGTGAGAGTCAGTGGGAAAAACAAAGCTCACTACATCAATGAAACTCCCGCTGTCTACAAATAGAGAACTTCCGAAAAGTGACGACACACCCCCAAGAAATGCCAGCATCACGTCAATCAAACATGACGTCGGCAAACTGACGCTGATACAGTTTTGCGTCAGTGCGCGTGTGCCTTTTCTGCGATGTTTGTGAGGCGTGTGGCTTGTGTAGAGGAAATTACAAATTTTCGAGTCAACTGACGATAACGGCTGCAGTGAATTTTTCTAATTTTTTTGTATATTTTTTATGGCACCCCCAGGCTCATTATCTCATAGTAGGAGCGATTTTGAGATCTAAAGTGTGTTCACCAGCACTTTCATCAGGTACGGCTTACGCCAAAAGTATAAATGCGACAAACTCCAAAATTCACTCAGTTGAGAGTCCGTATTCATGCTATGTATGTCCAAAAAATGGAGTGGTGTAGGTAAATATTACGCCTTTAAACGCCAGAAAGCCACCTTTTTTGAAAAGGGCGATAACTCGCAAATCATGTGTGCAATCGTACCTGGATCGGGCCTTCTATTCAACAATCTTGATTCATTTAGAAACCCCAAATTTGAAATCGATCGGTTCAGTATTTTCGGAGAAATAGGCATCTGAAGTGGGTTCACATGCAATGTCAACTCAGGCTCGGTTTCGGTGAGCTTGCCCACCCCTTTTTAAGTTGTTTCTCTATAGAGAATGAAATCTGCGTCATAGACACTTGACGTGCACACTATGCTGCTGCGTTCTTTTTGGCGGGAGTTGTGAGACGTGTGTGTGTGTGTGTGGCTATCTCCTAAACCACCTCGCTGGGGGCCTTTTTACTTTGAGATAAAATGGGAATTCACCTTCTCCAGAGCTACCTTTCACGATTTTTAGCCTGCCGCATTTTCAGAAGAGTTATCGCCGATTTTAAAAAATCGGTCATGTTACGAATTTTTTCGAAAAAAATGTTCAAATGGCTTCATTTTCTGAGCTGTTAAATCGCCCCATCCCTGAAACACCACCAGACGTCCCACCAGCAGAGACAGAAGGCTTTCGACAGTGTAGACAGAGAGGCGCTGTGGAAGCTGCTAAGGCACTATGGAGTTCCTGGGAAGATCATCTGCCTGATCCGGTACACAGAATACAGAATACTTTATTACTCCCAGATTTGGGAAATTGCAGTTCTGTCCCGCATACTAAAAAGACACACAACTGATAAACATTTTGATAAAAGAGACTACAAAAATAAAAAAACAGACAGTCTTGACTAGTAAAATTACTTAAAATCAAGAATAAAACACACTATCACATAATAAAATTTCCTGTCACATTCAGCACTCATTGATACACCCATTCCGGCATTCACGCTGCACATTCACGCTGCACATTCACTCGCTCTGCTCTTTCTCTCTCTCCTCGATCCCCACACACACCCATCTCTCTCTCTCTCTCTCTCGTGTGCGTTCTGCTTGAGTTGGCAGCTCTAATAGCCATGGGCAGAAATGATCTTGAATATCTGGTAGTCCTTGCTTTTGGTACGCGAATTAGTCTTTGTGGCTTGCGCGGCTTTAAGCCCTAAAAACTCACTCACTCCCCTTGCTTTTGGTACTCTAAACCTACCACTACGTACTATAGTCAAGCTGTCGAAGTCCTGTCTGAGGGGATGTGTCTCGTCACTGAGGATGTCAGTCAGTTTGTTCTTCGTTCGTCGGTCGTACAGTGTGCCAAGTGTGTCCTGTGTCCTCCCGATCACCCCACCCGCTTTCTTGATCAGTTTATCCAACCTACCACTATCCTGTTTTGTCAGATTCCCACCCCAGCAAGTTAGGCCAAAAGACAATACACTACAAACTACTGATGAGTAAAACATTTGAAGAAGCTGAGGACAGACATCAAAAGACCTCAGTTTTCTAAGACAGTACAGACGTGTGTGTGCTTTCTTAAGGACAGAATCGGTGTTTTGGTTCCAGCTCAAGGTGTTATCCAGCACAACCCCTAGATACTTATACGTCTGCACACGTTCGACTTCTGCCCCTTTGATGATGACAGGGCTAGGTGTAACATTGTTTTTCCTGAAGTCGATCAACATTTCCTTAGTTTTGTTTACATTTAGGTGGAGAAAATTTTTGTCACACCAGTCCACAAAGTCGTCAATCTCGTGTCTGTAGTTAGAGTCGTCATCGTCAGTGATCTGTCCAGTCAGTGCAGTGTCGTCGGCGTACTTGTCAATGATACAGTAGGGAGGCCCTACAGTCAGCTGTATACAGAGAGAACAGGAAGGGGGAGAGAACCGTCCCCTGGGGCGCGCCGGTATTGGTAAAAATGACGTCAGAGACAAGATCAGACCAAAGACCTTGGAATCAGAAAGACGCGTCACTCCTGCCCTCGTAACAGAGACATATAGCGGGACAACGCGAAGAGTTGTCTGCCCGCATTAGCGCGCATCCTAGATCTGGCCCCTATAGTGAAGGCATGGCGGAAAGTGGAAAGTGATCACAAAAGCCGGGCTTGCAATTGTGTTCTGCGCCGAACTGCTCAAATAACAGACAAATATAAACGGGGAAACACTTCTTTTGGTATTCCTGTTGAAAAAAACTTCTTTTTTTTTTCGCTTTCTTGTAAAAAAAAAAAAGAGACCTCAAGTGGTACGTGTGAATGCAGTGTAAACAAACAGTAAACACACGCGGCTGACGCAGATACAGCGGTTTTTGGTTGTTGTTTTTTTCGGACAACTTTACAAATCACGGTGACTTAAACTGTGCTAGCGGCTAGCTGCAGCTAAATTCACCACACACACACACACACACACACACACACACACACACACACAGAGTTGTCACTCATACGGCGGCAGGTACGTTCATCGGCACTTTTTCCAGTTCACATACTGTTGGGGGGGAAATCTGTAGGTATGTAAAGAACTCTTTTCTTAAAAATCAAGAGGTTTGCATGCAGTGTAAACAAACAACAGTAAACACACGTGGCAGGCGCAGACATCAGGTTTTGGTGTTTGTTTTTGCTGTTTTGTTGGCGGTGGTGTTTTTTTTTAACTTTACAAATAACGTTGACTTGAACTATGCTAGCGGCAAGTTGCACTGATCCACACACGCACACACACACACACACACACACACACACACACACGCACGCACACACGCACGCACGCACGCACGCACGCACGCACACACACCAAGCCGGTGGGCACATTCATACAAAAAAATCCAACCTGTGAAAGTTCAGCAAAATTACATTAATATTCCAGCCTCGCAATAGTGATCAGTCAGCACAAAATACATCAGAATCCCAACCTATCAAGGTTCAGCGCAAAATACATGATAAGTCCCTTTCTAAGACTGTTCAGCAGAACCTTACATGAAAATCCCAACCTATGTAGGTTCAGCACAAATTACATCAAAATCCCAGCCTATGAACGTTCAGCACAAATCACATAAAAATCCCCGGCCTCAGAATGCTCAGGACAATTTATGTTAAAATCCCAACCTATAAAGGTTCAACACAAAATACATGAAACATCCAGCCTTGGAATGTTCTGTACGAATTATGTCAAAATCCCATCCTATAAAGGTTCAGCGCAAAGTACATGAAAATGTCACCCTCAGAATGTTCAGCATAAAAACCGAGGTATCAGCACAAAGTACATCAAAATCCCCAGCCTCAGGATGTTCAGGACAAATTACGTCAAAATCCCCCGGGCAATCAGGTATGACAGTTACAGGTAATTTACTTTCAGAAATTTGCGGTTTTGTCTCTGTGTGATTCCCGAAAATGACATGTTATTCTTTTTCAGTGTGAAAAAGAGTCTTATACTAATAAAAAGATTCAGAACAAATTTCCTCAGAGGGTAGGGATCTGCAGAGCACACGAAAAGATCCTGGCGAGAAATCCCTTTGTCAAGACAGTTGAAAATCCTCATCCTAATTTTGTCCTGGTGTAAGAGATTTTCTACCGAGGAATTGTATGTTAGCTCAAGTTTCTGCAGAACATCGAAAAATTTGCGGCTTGGTGTTTGCAGGTTTGGCCCATGTGTGTCTGTGTACAATTTCTTTCTTGTGAAGATTTCATTTTCACTGGCATCGTCCATTAGTGAGCCGCGCAGCCTGTCACGACACTCACACACCTCGATAGACGCAGCAGACAGTTTCTTTATGATGTACCCACCAATATACGATAGGACGTTCTGCTCCTCTAATGAGAGTGCCAGGTCTTCCTCGGAAAGTTCAGGCACCATGGCGAGAGCAAGGGGGTCAGGATCCGCGGATCTGACGTGCGTCTCCACTTCTAGCTGAGGGGATGGCTGCTTTTCTTCCTTACTCAAGGCTGTCAGATTCAAGAGGAAGGTACTTGCATCTTCGGAGCAGTTGCTGGATTTGCTTTGCAACAAGATCGAGTCAACCATGGCCTGTCGGAGGAAGTAGCGGAACTGTGACGCAGTGGGATTATCCAGGTGTCCCCCTTTTCCTCGTATCACCGAGAATAAGTTTTCAATGCAGTCTTGGTTCAGGCGTTTGGTGAAAAGGTACTGGAGGTTTTGTGTCTCACGCAGGTCTTTCCACAGCAGCAGCAGCGCTCTGATTGTAAGGCACCAGCCTGCAATGCATGGCAAAGCCCGTGACGAGTTGGAGTGAAGCGACTTGAGCCACAGCAAAGTTTCTGTCAGAAATTCAGCATGTCCCGATTTCTCGTTCAGCGCATGACGCATCTTCCGATTACTGGTCCTGGATCCACTGTTAAATGCGTTGAACAATCTGTCAAATGTTTCCAGAAAGGCTGCCGTTGCTTCAGCCTCAGGAGGAAGAACCCCAAAGGTCACAAGCGTGGAGATGCCCGCAGCTACTGTATGCGACATGACCTGGGCGGCATATTTCACACGAAGTGGTGCGAACGGAGGCAATTTGATGTGTTTGTCAGTGAGCTTTGGTGCCATTCTGATTCGATTCTTGCAGTCTGTGTAGTAGAACTGTTCAATGTGGCTCCAGCTGACGTCTTGTCCGTTGTGAACGAAACCAGCCTTTTATAGGTTGTTCCTCACATTCTTGAGAAGGTGAGGGGGGTCATACATCACGATGATTTTCTTCTTGTTTTCACTATCACCATGGAGAAAGTACGGTTCAGCTTCAGTGACACCGAGGAGAGTCTCGAAGCATCTTCTGTTGTTTGTTCCCTGATCCCCGATCACCACTCTGACGTCAAGTCCAATGCTGAGCAGTTCGTCAATTGTTTGGCAAAGTAAAGCTTTCATCATTTCGCTTTTCATGGGGCCACTGGACAAGTAGTATGCAACAGCCTGCTTCCAGGGTACTGTCAAACCACGTGCCATGAAAACCATTACATGATTGGCGACATACTTAGTGCGACCTTGTGTCCAACCGAAGTCCTCCATTCCTTCGACATAGTCCATTTCCTTGTTGTAAGTCACGGACTCTTTAATGGTCATTTCGTCCAGAACGACGCTGCAGACTTTGGCTGTCGCTGGCATGCATGCCACCTTCTTCCTCAGGGCCTCTATGATGTTGCTATTTATCGCAGGATAGATGCAGATGTTTTGCATGGCTCTGCGGAGTGTGGATATACTAGGCAGTCGGAGGAACCTCTGGAGCAGCCTGTAGCATTTGGGGCTGCTGTGAAGCAGTGAGAGGGCCAGGGCCTTTTCCCGGTCGGAAAAAACGGTGTCCTTTTGGTTTTTTTTTTCGCAAGGCGAATCTGGGTCTTTATAAACTCCAGACTTTCGTCTTCAAGGACGGTTTCCAAGTCTTGCATTATTGCATCATAAGTCTTCTGCTGAGTTGTACAGTGCGTTGTGGCTCCTCGTTTTCCCGCCTTTCGCTGAAGTCGGTAGACCTTCTTCTGTAAGTGTCTTATTTTGGTCTTGAGTTTATCAATCGTCGGCTTCGTTGATGTGGGTGACGAACTGGTTCCTGCTGCATCAGGTGATTCCAAAGGCTCAGCATATGACTGATCTTCAGTGCTTTGACCGCATTGTGCTTTATGGTGTCTGGCCTCTACAGAAGCACTGCGCTCGACAGGTGGCCGTTTTCCCGTAAGGCGCGGTGGCGGATTGGGAATATCAAATACGGTTGGAACAGCATTCCATACTAGTCGCTTTTTCAAAGCAGTGTTCATAAACTGAGACTCTTCAAAATGCTCCGAACAAAGCACTGCAGATCTATACAACTGTTCCGGAGTCTTCTTTTGGAACTCTTCTCTGCGGCAGTTCTGCACCCATTTCGCACATCTGTTAGCACACACGGATAAAAATAAAAAAAAAAAAAAAACGAAAAGTACATTAATTAAATCAATGTAGTTAGATAAAGTGAATTTTAAAAATTCGGTTTTCCTTTGTATCATTCACAGACACACAGACACACACACACACACACACACACACACACACAGAACAAAATTATCTGGTTCAACTTCATTCTAACCTCCCAACACACAGCTCTTCACACACACACACACCACACACACACACACACACACACACACACACAGAACAAAATCATCCGGCTGTACTTCATTCTAACCATTGTAAAACCATATCACAACATAGATTCTGCTGGATCGTCGGTCGCAGATATGATTATTGCTGAGTGAGCAAGAAGTATTCAGCGGATGCGTCAATCTTTGGATCTCTCGCACAGCTATTCGATATTTCTGTGTTCCGTACTAGTTTTACTTGAACACATGGAACGAAATGCACTACGTAGCCTACGTACAGCAGTGAAAGCCAAACTAGATCTTTCGTTCGTTCTCCGGAACTTTGAAAATACTTTGTTTTCGATAGGCCTAACACACGTGCGAAATGTATGGGGGAGACCACCTGTCAGTCGCTGACATCTTCGTTTTTGTTTATTTTGTTAAAATGTTTTACGGCGGCCGCTAGTGTAGGGTTGGGTCAAACAAACAGAGACTTTTTACAAGCATGCGGATTCTATACTAAATTTACGGCCAGTCACACGTCGTGGATGCGGCGATTTTGGTTTTCACGTGTGATGCTGTGTGTTAGGTTTGGGAGAAAACATAATCATGGCCGGCTCCAACTTCGATTCCGATCTTGGCTCCAACTTCGATATCGTAGGCATACCTACCTCTTTTTTTCCAGGGGGAATCTGAAGAAAGCTTTTCCCGTTCCTGTTGTCCGCTTCTGATGGCAATTCGGCGCAGAACACCACTGCACGCCCGAATTTTTCGGTGGTTTCTGGCTCTCTGCCATACTGTCATTACTGCGTAGATCTGCGGGATGCTCGCTAATGCGCGCAGACAACTCTTACGCGTTGTCCCCCAAAGGGAGGTAAGTGAACTATCTTTATGTTTCCAAGATCTTTGATCAGACTGTGACTTTGTTTGTTTAGAACGGTTTGCAGGGCAGACAAGTTGTGATCGTGCACTAAGTGTGCAGTCGGAGGCCTGACTAGGCTGTAGCTTGACGAACTGTGGTCGGACGGTTTGTCAGGTAATCAAGGACCCAGAGAACTGTGGACGCACTGACTTTCATGTTTAGGAGTTTATCTGCGAGCCCACCTACCAAGACATGAGCTACAGGATTGCCCATGCCGGCCAGTTGTCAGAAAGCTTCGAGGTGAAGACCGGAGTCCGCCAAGGATGCCTGTTGTCCCCGTTCCTCTTCCTCCTGGTCATCGACTGGATCATGAAGACCACTACAGCAGGCAGGAAAAACGGGATACTGTGGACACTCTGGACGCAGCTGGATGACCTCGACTTTGCGGACGACCTGGCGCTCCTGTCTCACAGCCACAGCCAGATGCAGGACACGACTACTTGCCTGGAAGCCACATCAGCTGGAACAGGGCTCAAGATCAACAGGAAGAAAACCGAGCTGATGAAGATCAACACCACTGTCAACACACCAGTCACAGTCGGTGGAGAGCCCATCAGGAAGGTAGAGTCTTTTGTCTACCTGGGGAGTGTGGTTGATGGACAGGGAGGCACAGACCGAGACGTCACAGCCAGAATCGGCAAGGCAAGAGCAGCAATGGTCATGCTGAAGAACGTCTGGGCATCCAAAGTTATCAGCATAAGAACCAAACTTCGCATCTTCAACTCCAACGTGAAGTTAGTTCTGCTCTACGGATGCGAAACATGGAGGACAACGAAGACGATGCAGCAGAAGATCCAGAAACTTCTCAACACCTGTCTGAGGCGCATCTTCAACATCCGATGGCCAGAGACGATCCGGAACGAAGAACTGTGGGAGCGAGCTGGGCAGGAACCAGGGGCCAAGCAGATCCTGCGGAGGAAGTGGGGCTGGATTGGACACACCCTCATGAAGCCAGCATCCAGCACCACACGCCAAGCCCTGACATGGAACCCGCAGGGGAAAAGGAAGAGAGGCCGGCCCCGCAACAGCTGGAGGCGGGACACTGAGGCAGAGCTATACATAAGCACTGAGGGGACCAACTGGACTGGAGTGGCAAGAATAGCCCAGAACAGAGTGCGATGGCGAAGGGTTGTCGATGGCCTATGCTCCACTTGGAGCCAGGGGCCTAAGTAAGTTAGCTGGCACAGGGCGTTACAAATCTGTAGAAAAAGATTATGTCACTGGTACACTACGAACTGACATGAAAGAAATCTGTGAAACTGTTGCCTTTGCAAACAAGGCTGATTATTTTGCTATTGACCCCTCAGTACCTTCGCACGCAGTCTCGTCATTCCGGCGATGTGTCCCCCGCCCGGCTACGGCCACTTTCCAAAGATCATGTTAATCGAAGAAAAGTTACTGATGAAAAATGGTGCGAATGTCAACAAGATTTGTATTTTCTGCAAATATGCATCGAAATTTCCTTAGATCAAAAGCCGAAAAGAATTAAGCGAGTAAATCAAAGACGACATCACTATGATTCCTTCGCGATTTTTTCGATTACGCGCCAAATACGTCACGTGATGTCAAACTGGATCATTGCGTTCCTACACCGACTGATCTATTTTAGTATGTATGCGTTTCTACCGGCAGATACAAAGAACTCCTTTAGTTTTCCAATCAGTGTATGTTTTTGTTTGTTTTGGTTTTTTAACTGGTTGCTCTAACTTTGCACTGACTGTAGTTTAACATATTACAAAATCAGTGGCTGGTCCACCTAAAACTGAGCAGGCTGTTTCTGTCGTCTGCACTCACAAAGCTGACAAAAACATCTACAGCAAATTTTGTCCAGCCACCGCCGTTCTCAAAATGGTACCAAACCATATTTTACATCACAATCTTTCACTCCATATGCCCCATCCTTTGTTAGTCACAAAAAGATAACTACTACGGCGTTTCACAATGGGTCTCGGAAAGTTTTTGTTCCACTTGAACACAATCCAAGGGAGATAACCTCCATTTTTGTTTTACTGGACTCATGGTGTAGGAGCGTAGTTACGTCCCATAAACGCGAATATCCCGCGAGGAGCAAGTGTAGTCGGAAAATAACACTGCGGGAAATAAACACTACAGGAGTGCTTTTTTTCCCCAGTAAAATAACACTGGGAGTGTTATTTTCCTAGGAAGATTACACTCCTGCAGTGTTTCTTTCCTAGGAAAAATACACTCCCAGTGTTTTTTTCCTGGAAGTCTTTTTTGCCTCCTACACCGGGATAGCCGAATGGTAGAGCGTTGGACTTTCAATGCTTGGGTCGCGAGTTCGAAACCCGACTGGGACCAAATATTTGAACTGGCCTTTTTCTCGTTGCCCGTCTTTGATATCGGCCATACGTGTTGGTAAAGGACGTTAAACTCCTAAACACCCAGCACCCACCGACATTCGCAATACCGCGTTAGTACTAGTATTATTGGCTCTCTTGTGTCACTGAGTAACAAAGGGAATCTATGTAATAACCCTCCGTCTGTCTGTCTGTGGTGATATTGTGTGTGTGTGTGTGTGTGTGTGTGTGTGTGTGTGTGTGTGTGTGTGTGTGTGCGCGCGGAAAAAACTTTAACATTGTCAGTCATTTTCTCAGAATCTACAACTGAATAGCAGAGGCACCAAACTTGGCATGCTGGTAGACAACCCTAAGACCTTTCAAATATAATATATAATTTTGAATGACCATGACTCAAGGTCAAGGTCACTAAAACTGTCTGTTTGAAAATTTTATACAGTATTGGCATTTTCTTGGAATCTACAAACACCAAAGGTTTTAAACTTTGCATGATGATACACACTGATAAGAACTAAACAGATATACATCTATTCAATGGCCTTGTGTCAAAGTCAAGGCCATACAAGCTACTTTAGTGAAACCTAAACACTGGCGTTTTCTCAGAGACAACAAACAACAGAGGCGCCAAACTTGGCGTGCTGATAGACAGTGATAAGACCTATGCACACACACCATTTTAACTTTTGAAATGACCTTGACTCAAGGTCAAAGCCATGAAAGCAGCCCGTTTGGAAATTAAAAATTTGCATTCAGTTCTCAGAATCTAGAAGAACCAGAAGTATCAAACTTTGCATGATGTTAGACATCGGCAACACCTTTACTGACATACCTGTGTTCCATGACTTTCAGTCAAGGTCAAGGCCGTGCAAGATGTTTTTGGGAAACTTTAACCTTGGCACCTCCGGTGGGTACAGCACGTGTTTTGTTTATGTCTTTTCAGTTTGTATGCTAACACTATCTAGAAAGCTAGAGTAGGCTTTTGTCTCGGGAAGTCCTGTTTGCTGGTCGTCATCAGTCTCAGGCGGGAGAGTGACACGCACTCAGGCACCACAGCCTAGCCAGACCAGAGGCTGAAGGTCACCCCGCAACAGCAGCGGCATGTACCAGCTGGCCTTTGTTCACCAGGACAGTTTGTACGGCCTTGACCTTGGGTCAAGGTTACTGAAATGAGATCTCATCGATGTCTATCATTATGCCAAGTTTGACGCCTCTAGAATTTGTAATTCCTCCAACTGAAAACGGTAATGTTGAAATTCACAACAGACAGCTTTAATGACCTTGATCTTGAGTCAAGGTCATTAAATTCTGAGAAAATGCAAATATAAACTTTCCTAACAGACGGCTTTAATGACCTTGACCCAAGGTCAAGGCCATACAGTCTTGGGGAAAATTGTAATATGGACCTACAATTTATTTGGCTTGATGATAGATCACGCCTGTAAACGCGAGACAACCAAGGTATCTCAAATGGGCGATAACTCACAAATCACCGGAGCAGTCACTAAGCGCTCGGCCGCCGCCCAAAAATCTTGATATATATATATATATTCGAAGACCCCAAATTTGGAGCCGCCATTCGGTTGAGTATTTTCGGAGAAACAGACCTGGACACAACTTGAAATATCACACACACACACACACACACACACACGGCATGAGCGGAGAAGTGCCGCGGCGTTCAGGGGCACCATACCCGCCAGTACTGAACAAAGACGCCTTTCTGAGAGTTACACTTGCCGGCATCGTGTCTGCGCAGAGAATGCGAGCGACATGCGATTGTGCCACAAAACTTGCCTTTGAACGTGGAAATTTTGGCCCGTCTTATAATGGAAACTGACATCCACAACATAAACTGACTGAACTGTGTAGCCGCGCGTCACTGAGGTCCAGTTATCCTTCAGGGACTTCTGTGAAGTACTGCGCTCGCGAGCTCGAATTGACGTCGCTGAGCGCCGCTTGCCTGCTGTGTTCAGCCCAGTGACACGTGGTTGGTTCCAAGTTTTGATAGTGGGTACTCTAGGCGTTTGGCCCCTGGTACAGGGATGGCCGAAGGCATGCAGCTAGTGTAAGAACACCTGTCCCGGCCGCCGCGGGCTCGGATAGTTTGATGTACTGATCACTGAAGGGGTTATGTACAACACATACAACCTTCTTATGTTACCGGGGGGGGGGGGGGGGGGGTTAACACGCCAGCACAACTTCATAGACTGGGCTGAGTTGGAATGGTGATTTGAAAGACCTGACTTTAGCTATGGGCCGACCTGACTGCAGTGATCGGGCCAAGTAGGTGGGCCGAGTTTGAAATGGGCCGAGTTGTTCCGATTTTTCGTCCCTCAGAGTCGCTTCCCTTGTGCCGTCCAGGGACCTTGCGACATCTCTTTTACAGCACAAACAGTTTTCTTTTTATTTCCACGCTCCTCACTCTGTAATATATGCGGTATCTATTGAATTGTCCCTCAACTGTTTTGACTATGTGCAAGATGACCACGAGACTTCCAGACATGTTTCCCACCGTGCACGTCGCCAGAGTGTCGCAAAGAACGTCGCTGGTCACGTTTGCAGACATGGTTATGGCTCTTGATCACACGTATGCCTCGGGTAATCTTCAGACTGAGAGGGGCTGTGCTGTTCGGAGAAATGATCACACTTACTCAACCACCAGCCGTCATTGTCGGCCGTCGACTGTAGCAAAAGCTTGTGTGTGTGAATCTCAGCCTGGGGACTGTTCTAGTTGCTCAACTTTCTTCTGTCCAGACCAGCCTCATCACTCGGCAAGAATGCGTGCATTCGGTCGGAAAAGTTCGTCAGAAGAAAATTTGTCCCGGACCACCATAACAATGACGGATCATCGTAATTGTGACGGGAAAGGGCACAGTACTTTAGCACAAAAATCTTTTTTTATTGATGGAATGTGCACCGTTCAACATGCCTCTGGGAGAAAACCAAAGTCTGCATCTAATGCAAATGTTTGTTGTGCTGGAACCACACCACAAACTCTTGCATCTTTATCTGGTCCGCAAAGAGAAGACCACACTTACGCTACTTTGACCAGAAACAGAAGCTTCCCACCTGTGGATGATAACAGTGGAAAATCTGAGGATGCTTCAGGAAATATTGCAGATTTTTCAGCTGCTGCACACAGCTTTGCTGATCATACATATGATGGGGGGATGTGTCAAGCAATGCATTCACTTAACTGTCGGACTTCTGCAGATGACCATAATTACCACAGTTTCTGGCAGGCAGGTGGTGCTTGCAATTGTTATGGTCATAGCATTGGACAAAACCGCAGCAACATGGAAAATCAACTTGCTGGTAGTGGTAATTCAGTGGCAGTTGGACATAAAGCATTCTGTATGGAAACCTTTGGTTTCACATGGATTATGTCTCAGGACCATTTCACATCTTTTGACCACAACTACAGTACCTCTGTATAACAATATTTCTAATATGGATTGGTAGTACAATGTACTTGTAGAAAGTACCAAAGTCCAAAAGTCTGTAAACTTTGCCTAATGTGGTTTAGTTATATGTGCCATGTGATTACCTTTTTCAAGGGCACTGACAATATTGTTGGTAATTCTGTTTTGAAATCTTGATATTGCTGGCTCGCTAAAACATAGTTGGGTAAGTTGATCTGCTGGATTTTGTTCACATTTTTGCGTTTTGTTTAAAAAAAAAAAAAAGGGGGGGGGGGGGTCCTAGAGCAACCAAAGTGTAAGAAATATGCTTTTACATATTTCAGTTGACTTCTTCTTTGTTATCGTTCCCTTGTGTAAACAAAGGGAGTCTTGAAATAGTCATCTGTGTGTGTGTGTGTGTGTCTGTCTGCAGTAAACCTTAACATTGGCATTTTCTCAGAATCTACTAAGAGTAGAGGCACCAAACTTGGCATGCTGATAGATAGCTGCAAGACCTTTTAAAACATATCATTTTGTATGACCTTGACAAGGTCAGGGTCACTAAAACTGTCTGAAAATTTTACATTGCCATTTTCTCGGAATCTACAAATACCAGAGGTCTTAAACTTAGTATGATAATAGACATTGATAAGAACTTAGATATATATGTATGTGTATGTATTCGATGGCCCTGTGTCAAAGTCAAGCTATTTTTTGTGAAAATTTAACATTGGCATTTTCTCAAAAACAACAAAGAGCAGAGGTGCCAAACCTGGCGTGTAAATAGACAGTGATAAGACATATGCACACATACCATTTTAAATGACCTTTACTCAAGGTCAAGTTTATGAAAGCAGTCTGTTTGGAAAGTCCTCATTTGTATTTTCTCAGAATCTAGAAAAACCAGAATACTCCCTTGCAACATGGGTCAAGGTCATTCAAAAGTATGTTTTGTAAAACTATCATCAAGCCAAGTATTGTGTCTCTAGTGTTCTTAGGTCGTGGCAATATTACAATTTCCCCCAAAACGGTTTGTATGACATTGACTTTGGGTCAAGGCCATTCAAAGGAGATCTCATTGTCTTCATTTTTTTAGAATTTGGAAGTAAATCAAGTTGTACTGAATTAGTTCATAGCATAGCTATGTAGCTTTGATTTGCTTTTGTTAAAAAAAGAAAAAGAAAAAAAAAACAGGTCTATAAGGTGAATTGTGAACATTTCTCATTCTCGGGTGAGAAAACTGCACAGTTGACTTGATTTACTTGCACTGTTACAGTTTTAATGTTCAGGATGATGGCAAAAGAAGCACTTCTCCGAAGAGTTCCAATCTTGCGATTTCATTATAAGCACATTTCGGGGAGTTTAAATCCACGTTTCACCAGTCCTCTGGATCTTCCAGATTTTGTGTAACAATTCATTCATTCAAAAGTCACAACACCAAGGAAAGCACAAGACATGAACAAGCATCCTCTGTAAGATGTAAAAATTTGTCACTGCCTTGGTGGGAATACAATGCATGGATCAGAACTGTATTATATTTGGCCATGATTTTTTTTTTTTTTTTTTTTTAGTAGCAACATAAAGTTCATGCTTGACAATGCAGTATGGACTGTATTTGCCTGTGATGAATTGAAAAGATTTACATGCACATGCATTCAGAATAGTAACTTGTTATTTTTGTTTTGCGAAAGTTGGGCAAAACGAAAAGTGTGTTGTGACAGGTGTAATGTGGTAACCAACCTGGCAGGAATGATTTTGAAGTGAAAGGACTGCATTTTATTGTTGCATGCTCCTGAAGGCCAGTATTACTAAAAGTGATTTAGTTTGTGTTTTGTATTCCTTGTTTTGATTTTTTTTTGGTTTTATTTTTTCTTAACCAGTGTTTGTTTGGCTATAAAAAAATAAGATTGTGTTGAACTTTCATTATTTAGTAGGAGGTCTTTATCATGCGTGAGTAACATATATACACTTTAGATTTATATATATACTCTTCAGCAGGTCCATGTACTGTCATAAGTTCATTTCAGTAATATAGATGCATACATTGACGTCAAACATGATTAAAGGTCTGCAATATCAACAAAAAAACACAAACTTGCGTTTTGCAAAAACTACCCATGCATCTGTGCAAAATGTACAATCAACTCTGAGACCCCTACAAAAGCCAAAGGCAGGCTGCTTTCACAGCTCAGTTTGCGTTTTGACTCTGAGCAAGAAAGCAATAGCTAATCTCGTGCAGCACACAACACCTGCTAGACACCGTAGCGATGTGTCTCACTCACTGACCAAAAACACAAGTCACGCTCTGGTTTTTACAAGGGTCTGCAAGGCGCTGAAAACGCTGCAACTGTGACAGAATCGCCTGCATTATGCACAGTCGCAGTTAAAAAAAAAAAGTTTTTGTTGACATTGCAGATCTTTAAGTCGAACTTCAGATAAGTCGAAGGAAATCTTTCTCCCGGCCAAATTTGTTCTTTTCATGACAAAGTTTTCCACGGATAGGTTGAAAAACTACTCCAAAAGTAAGTCATTCATGGGTTATGTCAAAGAAAATTTGTCCTTTCCACTCCGGATAAGTCAAAGCAGACACCGGTACTGGAACATTTTCTCTGTCTGATGGGTCGGCGTCAAACACGGTTTGCCCGGAGATCTGACATTTTCCGTGCAGTTACAGGTTTGATAGGGGTGGGGGGGGGGGGGGCTAAAGGCTTGTTATCTTGGATGACTAACACAAACCTGGCGAGGTACAGGGCTAGATGTGAGATCTGCGCCCGCATGTAAAAGTCGGGGTTATGGAGTTTAGCCCCGGGTTAGAGCCTAACCTCGATCTAAACTAGCTCTGGGGTTAAATTTTCTGGTTTTTTTTTTGTTTTAGATCAGGAAGCGGGTCCATTCCATCAAGGTAGCTATGCCTGTATAGGATTTTTGTCTTTTATTCTTCGCTTCCTTTTTTTTTAAATTCAATTTTGTTTTGGGGTTTCTTTTGTCCTAGTCTGGGTTAGGCCCGTAGCCGTGGGTTGAATTAACCTCGAGTTTTACATACGGGCCCCGATCCCTGGGAGTTTGTGTTATCAATGCCCAAAAGGCGATTTGCCCTCATGCTGGTGCGTGAGGTGTCTCTGTGTGTGTGTCTGTGAGAGAGAGGGAGAGATTAAAAAAAAAAAAAAAAATTCAGGGGCTTGGGGGGTCAAAGGGGAAAGGGCTGAAGGATTTATGCACGCAATATATGACCCCTCCCTCCATATGCTGTATAGACTGTAAGTGCTATATGGTGCCGACGACAACCCAGGTTCAGGCCAAGCTCGCGAGACGCGTGGGGCTCACAGACACCAAAAACATATATGTCTTCGGTTGTATTGTGGGACCGGCCCTTAAATTTCACACTCTAGTCCACTAAGGAGGGTGGTGGAGGATCTCATACGTCCACTGACACTTGTAACCTGGCTCAACTCTGTACCGAGACAGGCGCTTCTCTTGACCTCTGCAATGACCCCCATATCGGCTAACCGAGACCTGAGCGGAGCTAAGTGATACCTAAGAAGGAAAAAAAAATCTTGGTGACAAGGCAGGATATCTTGGTGAGAAGGGAAGTGGACAGCTCTGAACAAGTTCGTGGTCAACGTAGTATTTCACAGTGTGCACAGCAGCGGCGAGTTCCGTCGCATCCACCAGCACGGTACATTTTCAGCTGGTTTCAGAGAGTATAGCCTGCATGAGTTGTCCCCGGTGCATACACAAAGCCGCAGCATGCATTTTTCGTGGTAACTTTGTGCTCTGCACAATGGATCGCGGTTTAATCGATCGATTGGAAGAAAATCGCGATCTTCCGAAGAAAAAAAACAAACAAACAAACCCCGCTCCCCTTTGTCATAGACAAGCACACGTGCTTGAAACGGGAAATAACGCCATTTTCTTCCCAATTGGCGAAGTGAATCGCGGTTTTTTATTTACCATTCCATGCGTCCGAATGAATTACACGAGAAAAACGTACATATTTGTCGCTAATAGTGTGAATAGTAGAGCCGTTTGTGTCGAAAAATGAACTGCTATTTGTGAAAGGCAAAACTGCGTTTAATGGCTGCTAACACTCTATTAGCAGGAAAAATGAAGATTTGGTTCCTCTAATGTAACATTTTGATATATTTGGATACCCCAAATTTGAAGCCATTTGGTTAAGTATTTTCCAAGAAACGGGCCCGGACACAATTCACACACACACACACACACACACACACACACACACACACATCCACACAGACGGCACTCACTGAGGAGGAGAAGCGCGTTCGGCGCACCATACATGCCAGCATCGATAACGCACGTTTTCTTACGTCATTGTCAGAGTTACACTTGCATAATCGTCTCTGCGGGAGATCGGCAGTGACGTGCGTTTGTACCACAGATGCTTGCCCATGAACGTGGAAAATTTAGCCCGTCCTATGATGTTGTTTCCATTACTATGGGAACAACATAAAAAAAAACGCCTTTTCTTCCTAATCGGCGGATTGAATCGCGGTCCACCATTCCATAATTCAACGTGACAGGTTAGATCTGGTTAGACCGTTTCAAGAAGGCAGTCTCACATCCGCCAGGTTAATAATAATTGTATAGGCGCTTTACCCAATTTCATGAATCGACTCAAAGCGCCGCGAACTGAACCCAATACGCACGCTCACGTGAAGCACACGCATTCTCTCACACTCTGGACATAAACACATTACAATCACGTGGTGCGAAGGGTCAACTCAGCTATTTAAGTTTCGGAATTTCGAATTGCATTTGTTTGTCAAAGTTCGTGGGCTGAACATTTCCAAAGCAGAGGGGGAGGAAGCCGGACTACCCGGAGAGAACCCCCGACGATCGGCCCGAATGATCGGTGCCACATACGAGAAGGAAAAATTCTTTGCCCCGAGTGGGACTCGAACCCCTGACCTCTCGCATTGGTGACAAGTCTCTTAACCACTAGACCACCGACCGCCCCAAGACCACCGGCCGCCCCAGGTTCACAAAAGTTCTGCTTGAGAAACGTCTCATCAGGTAAAACATAATAACTATTACAGTCGACTCCGGATATTACGTCACCCATCGGGGAATGTTTTTGAGCGACGTTATATGTGGTGACGCTATATCCGGCTATCGGTTATAACGTCACTTTTACGCGCGGGTGACGTTATATCCGGAGAGAGGGGGTAGGGGAAGGGGCTTCAATAAGTCTAAGACTGGGAACTGCTCCGAGCGGGAATTGTAATGGAGAGGGGGGGGGGGGGGAGGGCTTCACAGATAGGCCGTCGCGTCACTGCAGTACACGTGGTAGTGTTTATTGCGGCACTGTTAATGAGCCAGGGGAGATAACAAGGTGCAATAGACATGGCACCACCCAGCATGTACAAGACAGAAAGACGAAGACGGGGTGTGGTACGCCTAGATCTAAATGGAAAAGGAAGGGGGTGGGGGTGGAGATTCATTCCTTTGCGTTGAGAAGGGAAGTATCCCAGGAGGAACCGGGTTCTATTTCTAGATCTAAATAGATCTAGATCTAAATATTGTCTTTCTAGATCTAAATATTGTCAATGAAACAAGAGCGGCACAGATCTATCGATCTAGCGATTTTAGTTCATGACACCGCAATCATCAACCCTACCCCCCTCCCCACCGCCATCAAATTGCCAGCAAAAATTCGCCTCTTGGAAACATCAGTTTCATTGTGGAAAAAACAGCTGCTTGTACTTTAATTTGTTCTTGAGAACGGATGCCACTGTCGTCCGGGCGATGCCAAAAGATTCACCTATAGATGTCGTGGACAGGGCAGGGTTATCCTCAGCCTTTTCGATGACGTCAATTTTTTCTTTCAATGAGAGAGACTCTCTCTTCGCGGCATCCTTAGCAGCAGTCGCCATTTTTCAAACCGTGATGTCACATCCGGTAAATGTACGTGCGATGGGGCAGAGACTGCGGGGAAAACCAGAGCAGGTTCCGTAAGCGTGAAGAGGGAGGAGAGGTTGGTGGGGGTAGGGTAGAGAGAGTGAGGGGCACATCCGGCGTGAGGTTCTATGACTTGTAATTGAAGGCCGCAGTTGAAGCCGCTGTAATCCATGATTGTGCAAACTGCCATGGGGATTGGTATGACGTTATAACCGACATGGATGAGTGACGTTATAACGGGGTGACGCTATATCCGGTGACGTTATATCCGAGGTTAAAATAGTCTTTTAAAGAAGGAATTGGGCCAGGACCGGTCTTTGGGTGACGTAATAACGGGGTCACGTTATATCCGGCGACGTTATAAACGAAGTAGACTGTATAATGGGTTAGGGTGTGTCAGCAGGGATCTTGCAGTGTTCTTTTACGACGTCACTGTACAGCTTGGATGTTTTGACGTCAGAAAGTGGTGTCATCATAGAACTGCCATGCGTGATGTCAACGTCTGACTTACGTGATACTTGCGCCCAGTCTGCTCCCGGTCCTTGCTGTGAATCCTCTTTTAGTTCAGCGTTTTCAGTGGAAATAGTTGCTACAGATGGAATGTCAGTCTGTGTTTCTTTGCTCAGTAATGTGGTCGTTTGTTTGTGGTCAGCCATCTTGTCCAGTATTTCAACCAAAAGCTTGCTGTGGCCCTTGAGCATTTCACTCATACTATGAATAGCAGTTTCCATCTGTGTGAGAAATTGTGGCAACAGATGGTAAAGGGCGGCAGGTGACGAATCAGTCTCATTTTCATTTTCGGGTTCTTGTTCCATCGAGTCTGTCCCCTCATCCGCGTCGACCTCATTTTCAACACAGACTGCAGTATCAAGAATATTTTCATTTGATGCATCCACATCGCTGTCATTTTCTGTTATGCTGACTTCACTTCGATTTTCTTCATCTTGGAATATCTTTGGGTCTGCAATGCCAGCTAGGTGCATGGCGGACAGGGCCTTTTTCCAATGTGTCATATCCTCGGTGCACAGCCTTCTTAAATCCGATCACAGACTGTGAGGCAAGGTTCCAAGAAGAAAAAATGCCAATAGTCCGTCCATTGCTGACGGCATAATATCGTTTTTGTACTCGTCGTGGTCTGGAACGTGTCATGTTGGCCTTTCTTTCAGACACAGAAAAAGGTTCAGTTGCGTTCAGTCGCCATCTTGATGACGTAGTTCATACGCTGTACACTGTGGCCGTCATATCAGGCTACTTGTAACCTACCCCCGTGGTGGTTAATGCTCTGTTTAATTAGAAAAAGGTATATTAAGTCACCTATTTCAAGCGGTGAAGAGTTCATGAAATTTGATGTGGGATGCACGTTTTCATTCTTCTGGGATCACTCTACTTTTCCCAGTATGTAAAACAATGACAAGTTAAAATTGGGTAAAAAGAAAATGGGTAAAAATAATGACCGCTGTAAAGAAGACGTGCTTGTTTAGATTCACGGATCTTTCTTCATATTATTAAACAGGTTGCACTTTCGATGGCTGTTTGTGACAAAAGTACAAACGATATTTCAATGAACTTTTGATATGACACAACTGGGATACTATTCTTAAGTGTGCACGGCTCTTTGAGAAAAACCGTTCCTTACTCACAACGCAGCAACTACTTTAGTAAGTACACCCCCCTAAATATCGCTACCGAAAAAAGTGCTCACTTGGATATCCATACTTAACTGCACATGCGGTGACAAGGGAACTTCACACCACCAAAGAAGCGTTTCCTGGCTAAATTGTTCAATGTTCGTAAATGTTTTCCGCCGTGCATGTCACCTGCACAACGCAGCAACTACTTTAGTAAGTACACCCCCCTAAATATCGCTACCGAAAAAAGTGCTCACTTGGATATCCATACTTAACTGCACATGCGGTGACAAGGGGAACTTCACACCACCAAAGAAGCGTTTCCTGGCTAAATTGTTCAATGTTCGTAAATGTTTTCCGCCGTGCATGTCACCTGCAGTGATCTGCCAAGTGCACAAGCATCAAATACAGTCGGATTTAAAGGGCCCTTTATTTCAACGGCCAAACTGATGGCCGCAATTTTCCAGGAAGCATCATTCTGAGTGAAATTTCTGTATGTCAACAATGCATGTCTTGGCTAACAATAACAGTGTTTAGACCGGAATTCTGCGCATTTCTGTACCCTCAAACACGCATACTTTGTGCTCACCCTAAAAAGCCCATTTATAGGGCTCATATAGTGAAAATGGCAAGATAAACGGTCACTTCTAAAAAACTGTGCCCTAGCCTATTTTGGTAAAGTTTTTTTGTAAGTATAAGAATAGCATCTAGAATAAGAATACTTACTGTGATGTATATGCTGCTGTTTCCGCTTCTGTGAATTTAGTGATCTTAACTTCTTTATGTGTCTTATGCTCGCCCGCATGAATTGCCCTACGGGGATAAATAAAGTATTTTGACTTGACTTGACGATTTGAACTCTCCAACTGTGACTTGCACGAGTTGCAAACTTATCCGTCTTCCACAGAAATTATTCGTACCTGTAACTCCTAGGAACAGGAAGAACTACACGGACAAACACCAGCCGCCAACAACTGGCATGTTTTGAATCTGTCATAGGAGTAAACCACACAGACTGACACTTATTCAGTAATGCTTTAAAAACAATAAAATAGTCGATAACACTGCATCCTGTGAAATATACAGTCAGCGTCAAAATAAAGTATCCACCTGTTTCGATCGAATTTTATGGAAAAGTATCCACCTGTTTCAATCAATTTCTTTTTTAACCAAAAGCAGAGTGATACATATATTTGGTGTTTTTAAGTCATTTGTCCATTTGTCTGAAGGGTGAAGAAAGTGTTTTTGTTGTGATGAGGAAACCACGTATAAGAATAGCATCTAGAATAAGAATCAGCAGGTTTTTAGCTTTGATGCAATTTGTTTAAGCCGCTGAGCCAATTTGACTGGACCTGTTTTTTGTTCTTTTCTGTCCCACTTTTTTAAGTCATTTGTCCATTTGTCTGAAGGGTGAAGAAAGTGTTTTTGTTGTGATGAGGAAACCAAGTATAAGAATAGCATCTAGAATAAGAATCAGCAGGTTTTTAGCTTTGATGCAATTTGTTTAAGCAGCTGAGCCAATTTGACTGGACCTGTTTTTTGTTCTTTTCTGTCCCACGTTTCTTTTTTTTTTTCCCCACACACAGTCCATGGTCTTCTGTATAGAGAGTTTCAACGTTTTCCTTCTGGTCGAAGATTCAGAGCCCACTCCTGTAAAACTAACCGTCGAAAGTTCTCTTTTATCCCAACTGCAATATCCCTTCTCAACGAGAAGCACTGAGTGCCATACTGTGATGTATATGCTGCTGTTTCCGCTTCTGTGAATTTAGTGATCTTAACTTCTTTATGTGTCTTATGCTCGCCCGCATGAATTGCCCTACGGGGATAAATAAAGTATTTTGACTTGACTTGACGACTTGAACTCTGCAACTGTGACTTGCACGAGTTGCAAACTTATCCGTCCTCCACAGAAATTATTCGTACCTGTAACTCCTAGGAACAGGAAGAACTACACGGACACCCACCAGCCTCCAACAACTGGCATGTTTTGAATCTGTCATAGGAGTAAACCACACAGACTGACACTTATTCAGTAATGCTTTAAAAACAATAAAATAGTCGATAACACTGCATCCTGTGAAATATACAGTCAGCGTCAAAATAAAGTATCCACCTGTTTCGATCGAATTTTATGGAAAAGTATCCACCTGTTTCAATCAATTTCTTTTTTAACCAAAAGCAGAGTGATACATATATTTGGTATATTTAAGTCATTTGTCCATTTGTCTGAAGGGTGAAGAAAGTGTTTTTGTTGTGATGAGGAAACCACATAAGCCATACACACGCGTAGGTGCACATGGTGTCAAAATCAAAAGTCACAAGAACACAAACACCATTTTCAGTCGAATTTACGCAGATTTTATGGTTTTATTCTCACACAAAAATTACAGTAAGGTTCAGAATTCACTCCCAGACAACATTATGTTATTCAAATCATCTTTATTACAGCGATTTGATGTCTAGTCACGCTTGAGTAAACAAAAGTCTAAATCAACACGGTCAGCGCTTTCAAACAAATTATCAAAAACAATTGTTGCAATAGTCTTTAATGTAATGATTTTATGCACAATATTCAATTCTTTAACTTGACAAGAAAATCTCGGAAACAATGATTAAAACAAACAACAAAAAGCGCCTACACGTGACGAGAGCAGAACGCAAAATGCCATCACAAAGACCACAAAAGGGTACAGAAATGCGAAGAACTCCACCCTAAATACTGTTACTGTTACACAAGACATGCATGTCACAACGCAGCAACTACTTTAGTAAGTACACCCCCAAAATATCGCTACCGAAAAACGTGCTCACTTGGATATCATATTTCATACGTACCTGCACATGCGGTGACAAGGGAACTTCACAACACCAAAGAAGCGTTTCCTGACTAAATTGTTCAATGTTCGTAAATGTTTTCCGCGATACATGTCACCTGCAGTGACCTGATAAGTGCACAAGCATCAAATACTGCCGTTTTACAGGGTCCTTTGAATCAACGGCCAAACTGATGGCCGCAATTTTCATAATAATAATAATAATAATAATAATTTTATTTATAAAGCGCATATTCGTGTAAGAGTACATGCTCTAAGCGCTAACAAAAATTTAACAGACAATAAAAACAGTCAAAAGCAATATGTAATAATGAGGAAACCCCAGAATGAAAAACTGACAAAAGATCAACAGTCAGGATAGTGAAAACTCAATGAGATCTTGTCTGAACCTTTTTCATTACAAATATGCTTTGAATAGGTAAGTTTTTAGATGGCTTTTGAATGAACTTTCTGATTATATTAATCTTAAAGAGCAGCTTGTTCCAAGTTTGGGGACCGAAAATGGAAAAAGAACGTCTACCATAGTTATGCAATTTATACCGAGGTACAGACAAAAGATTTGAATTTCCAGACGAAGACTCCTGGATGGTGCATATGACACAAGTAAATCATGTATGTAACTCGGTAAGTCATTGCTATGGAAAGCTCTGTGGCAAATGGTTGATACTTTGTATTCAATTCTTGCTCTTATAGGCAGCCAGTGAAGGCTTCTTAATAAAGGAGTAGACCTTTCCCGTTTGTTTGTTTTTCGAGACTAGTCTTGCAGCACAATTTTAAATTTGCTGGAGTCGGCGAATTTTGTCATCAGGTAAACCAGCCAAGAGAGAGTTGCAATAATCTAATCTAGAAAGAATGAATGAAGTTGCAAGTTTATTTGCTGCATCTAAGGTAAATAAAGGACGTATTTTGCTTAGTTTCCGAATTTGGATGTAGAGAATTTTACACAGATTTTCCAGGAAGCATCATTCTGATTGGGGTAAAATTTCTGCACAATCACTTAACAATGGATGTCTTGTCTAACAGTAACCGTATTTAGAGTAGAGTTGTGCGCATTTTTGTACCCGCAAACACGCATACTTTGTGCACACCCTCAAAAGCCCATTTATAGGGCTCATATAGTGAAAATGGCAAGATAAACGGTCGTTTTTAACGGTGACGCGGACGGAGAAAAAATTCACGGAGACCACCACAGCATGAGGTTCTACTGAAATCTGTAATAAAAAGTTAGGATCAAATTTGTTCTACCTTGTTCAGCAATTTTCCTAGCCTATCATATTTGCGATATTTTGGGAATGTACTTACTAAAGTAGGTGCTGTGTTGTGACATGCATGTCTTGTGTATTTAGGGTGGAGTTCTTCGCATTTCTGTACCCGCAAACACGCATACATTGTGCAGCTCATTTATAAGGCTCATATAGTGAAAATGGCACTTATCAGGTCACTGCAGGTGACATGTATCGCGGAAAACATTTACGAACATTGAACAATTTAGTCAGGAAACGCTTCTTTGGTGTTGTGAAGTTCCCTTGTCACCGCATGTGCAGGTACGTATGAAATATGATATCCAAGTGAGCACTTTTTTCGGTAGCGATATTTTGGGGGTGTACTTACTAAAGTAGTTGCTGCGTTGTGACATGCATGTCTTGTGTAACAGTAACCGTATTAAGGGTGGAGTTCTTCTCATTTCTTTACCAGCAAACACGCATTCTTTGTGCAGCCCATTTTATAAGGCTCATATAGTGAAAATGGCAAGATAAACGGCATCGTCTTTCACGTTGACGCGAAAAAAAAATTCACGGAGACCACCACAGCATAAGGGGCCTGTGCTCTACTGATTTCTGAAAACTGAAAAAGTTAGGATCAAATTTGATCTACCTTCCGCTATATAAAAAGCCTAATTAGACTAGCCTATGAAGCGAACCATGGAACAGACAAAACAAATGAGGTTGAGAGTCTTTGAAGTAAGATAGTGTGATCAACAGTATCAAAAGCAGCTGACAGATCAAGTAGAGATAAGAGGCGGATCAGTCTCACTTTCATTTTCGGGTTCTTGTTCCTTCAAATCTATCACCTCATCCGCATCGACCTCATTTTCAACGCAGACTGCAGGATCAAGAATATTTTCTCAAAGTATAGTGCACACACAAGAATACTATCCCACTTATGTCATCAAAAGTTCATTGAAATCGCTTTGATAATTTCGTCACAAAAACCCATCAAAAGTGCAATCTGTTTAATATTGACGGAATATGCGTAAAGATGGGAGTAGGGACACTTCATTGGTTGCTGTGATAATATGTGTTTGCGAAAACGAATATAATATGATGCAAATATTCGGGCACATGCTCGGTTTTTCAGAATTATCTTCTGAAACTTATAGGAGAGATTCATTGCTTATAGATGACCGTAAATTGAGGCTCTCAGTTCCTTATATGGCTTGAAAACGGTGCTTACTAAAGAGCCTACTATATTTGGTACGCTTGATTCAGTTTCTTTTAATATACTGACGTCCAAAAGAAACGCGAAAAATATCTTCCATCTTTCAATTCATTTTTTCCGGTATTAACAAAAGTTACCTCATTTTTGGCACCCAGTATATCAAGACCGATGTTTGAGGGAAGCGTTCTGCGAATTTTACCGCATCAGCGCACTTGCAGTCCACGTGAAGCCCGAGTTAGCTGTGACACATTTCGTGTGCAGTTCAGCTGCATGTGCAAGCAAAGCACAAAAGCTGAGCAGTGAGTAGTGTTCACTGTCACTAGGGGATAAAAAGGGCACAAAGATACAGGTTTCGTCAGTCCCTCATTCGACGCTATCACGATGCCACGACTCACTTCTGCACAACGCGAGAGGGCCATTGGACGTCTGCAGTCTGGGGACACGCCAGAAGCCGTGGCTGCGACTTTCCAATGCCACATTTCCACCATTTATCGTCTTCAGCATCGGTTCGTGACAACTGGCGCTACTGCTGATGCTGATGCCCAGCGGAGCGGCAGACCTCGAGCGACCACGCCAAGGCAAGATCGCCACATTTTCCCCATCCATGCTCAAGATCCCTTCAGAACAGGTGCAGAAACAGCCAGAACTGTTATAGGGACACACCAGGCACCCATTTCTAGGCAAACGGCCAGCCGGCGAATGCGCTCCAGGGGGCTGAGGAACTGCCGTCCAGCCAGGGGACCCGTCCTCACCGTGCGCCATAGACAGGCACGCCTGCAGGGCCAACATTCCCAGGGCAGCCGGCAACACGTTGGTCCGCTCAATGACCCGCCACTGCCAGGCCGTCATTGATGCTAATGGGGGCCATACTCACTATTGACTGTTCTGTTAAAGCGCAAATGGCGCATCGTCACCGCAACCTTACAATACGTCAGTGTTGTGCTGTACAAAAAATTGGACATTAATAATGAAATTTGAATTTTGTTACGATTTTTTCATTATGCAATAAATGAAACTAGACACTGTTTTTCGCGTTTCTTTTGGACGTCAGTATACATTTGTTTTGGTGGAAAAGACGGTGACTTGTCTTATGAAGAAAGATTCTTAAACAATCACGTGTTCTTTACGGCGACATCAACTTTCCCCATTTTGTTCACTTGCTCCCTAATATGCTGCGTAGGGGGGTAGGTTTCATATTGTTTCATTTGTTCATGACCTTTATTCATTAAATGTACAGTATGATTAATCCTGATACTGTTTAGGGAAATGGTCTAGCATCACAAAAATATTATTTTAAAGATACCCCTCCGCTTAAAATTGTATCGCACCAAGAAAATGTCGGACATTTTCGTTAATTCCTGTTTTTTGAGGTAGAGAAATCAGACAAAATTGATTTAAGCTTCAAGTAAAATAACATTTCGCAAATGCCAATAAAAAACAATAGACGCCAAAGAAAATCTGTGAAATCTCTTTTATTTTCAACGTGTTTTTCCTTCGGAAGAAACGCCGTTAACTTGGCCTTTTTTGGGCATTTTCACATTTTAGGAATTCAGTTCAATACTAGCAAAGTGCATGGAAATTATGTAGAGCACAACCTCAAGTCTATAGTAGTATGTGACTGAATTCATTTCAATTGTTATGGTATGTTAATCACACGGCAAACATGTTTTCAAGGTCAAGGTCACTGGTTTGTCTATTTACTTCAAAACATTTTACTTCATCGCTCAGAATAAGCAGTTTGGTGTTGCTCACTTTTGTCCCCGTGATTTGATGAGTTCACAGCATCCTCAGAATAAAAATATGACAGCAAAATCTTCATAACTCAAGCGTGACCTTGACCTTTACTAGAGGTCACCAGAAAGGCGTTCTTATCAATGCATATTGGTCAAATGTTATGCCAAAAGTTGTATTTACAAAATTTTCACCCAGTCTCTATGACCTTTACTCCCAAGGTCAAGGTCACCAAAGGTGTACACAAGAAATCTTCTCATACGAACATCGTTTGTGCTAATTTTGTTTTGCCTGGTGCTTGTGACTGCTTGTTCTTTTGCTTATTCTAACAGAGCGATGAAAGAAATGTTTGGGAGTAAACAGACAAACCGATGACCTTGACCTTGTAGACATGTTTGCCGTGTGATTAACATACGTCATACTACTTGAAATGAATTTAGCCACTTACTACTGTAGACTTGAGGTTGTGTTCTACATACTTTTCATCACACTTTGCCAGTAATGTATGCCAGTATTTTTCATCCGTAAATTTGAGATTGTCCAAAAAAGCAAAATAACGGCGTTTGTTCCCAAGGAAAAACACGTTGAAAATAAAAGAGGTTTCACAGATTTGCTTTTATGTCTATTTTTTTATATTTGCATTCGCGTAATATTATTTTCCTTGCAGTTTCATATTAAGTTTTCTAATTTCTGTACCTGTACCTCAAAACAGGAATTAATGAAAATGTCCGACATTTTCTGAGTGCGTTTAAATTTGAGGCAAAAAGGTACACTTAAAATAGTATTTTAGGGATGCTGGACCATTTCTTTAAAGCATGATGTGCGTCTGCAAATGATCTCTCAATCGTAGCAACTGCAGCAGCGTAATATGTCAGCCCGGTCCCCATCAGTAAGAGGATTGGCGTCTATATGGAAAAAGGAAGATACAGGCAAATCTGTTGTCATTTCGTTGGACCACCGCAGGGTGTTTGGCCTAACATATCCAGTAGTCAAACTTGAAGTGTGTGCACAATACCTGCTGCAGCGGCGTCATTTGTAATCTTTGCTGTGTATAGTCAATTTTTGTACCCAACCACAATATGGATTCCCCTCATTACCACTCACAGCCAACGGGACATAGTGGATGGGCTAGTAACACGTAAGTGCCAAGCCTCTCCTCTAAAAGTTGGTAAATAACAAAATACGCTGTGTACACTGTGGCCGTCATATCAGGCTACTTGGTAACCTACCCCCGTAGTGGTTAATGCTCTGTTTAATTAGAAAAAGGTATTTTAAGTCACCTATTTCAAGCAGTGAAGAGTTCATGAAATTTGATGTGGGATGCACGTTTTCCTTCTTCTGGGATCACTCTACTTTTCCCAGTATGTAAAACAATGACAAGTTAAAACTGGTTGCTGCTTGCAGCAAAATATAAACCTACCCCCCACGCAGCATGTAATGAAGGAAATGGAAAAAAAATGGGTAAAAATAATGACCGCTGTAAAGAAGACGTGCTTGTTTAGATTCACGGATCTTTCTTCATACGACTAGTCATTGTCTTTTCCACCAAGACAAATGTATAAAAAGAAATTGAATCAAGTGTAGCAATTATGGCAGGCTCTTTGGTAAGCACCGCTTTCAGCCCATATAGGGAACTGATAGCTTCAATTAACGGCCATCTATTAGCAATGAATCTCTCATACAAGTTCCGGAAGATAATTCTGAAACACCGAGCATGTGCCCGAATATTTGCATCATATTATACACCTTATCACAGCAACCGATCAAGTGTCCCTACTCCCATCTTTACGCATACTCAGCCATTATTAAAACAGGTTGCACTTTCGATGGCTGTTTGTGACAAAAGTACAATAGAGATTTCAATGAACTTTTGATATGACACAACTGGGATACTATTCTTAAGTGTGCACGGCTCTTTAAAAAAAAACCGTTCACTACTCACAACGCAGCAACTACTTTAATAAGTACACCCCCAAAATATCGCTACCGAAAAAAGTGCTCACTTGGATATCATTTTCCATACATTCGGTGACAAGGGAACTTCACAACACCAAAGAAGCGTTTCCTGGCTAAATTATTCAATGTTCGTAAATGTTTTCAGCGATACATGTCACCTGCAGTGACCTGCCAAGTGCACAAGCATCAAATACAGTCGGTTTAAAGGGCCCTTTATCTCAACGGCCAAACTGATGGCCGCAATTATCCAGGAAGCATCATTCTGAGTGGTATGAAATTTCTGCATGTCAACAATGCATGTCTTGTCTAACAAGAACAGTGTTTAGGCCGGAATTTTGTGCATTTCTGTACCCGCAAACACGCACACCCTCAAAAGCCAATTTATAGGGCTCATATAGGGAAAATGGCAAGATAAACGGTCACTTTTATAAAACTTTGCCCCAGCCGATTTTGGTAAAGTTTTTTTGTAAGTATAAGAATAGCATCTAGAATAAGAATCAGCAGGTTTTAGCTTTGAAGCAATTTGTTTAAGCAGCTGAGCCAATTTGACCGGACCAGGTCCAGTCAACTTCCGGGCGAGACATTGTTAAACCTTAAACAAATTGCTTCAAATGCAAACTCAAATGTTTTGAGTTGTTTAAGTGTTTTTCTTACACATACCAAAACTTTACCAAATTCGGTTGGGGCAAAATTTGTCTTTTTGGTCTTAAAAATGGCAGCCGAGTTGAAATTGGACGTAAGTACGAACTGACTGTTTTGACCACCTGTGGCAAATATTTACCACAGTTATGGTCTAAAAATAAAAATAAGCATCATACTAGTTTGCTATTTACTTTTGACAAGAAAAAAGAAGTAGAAATGTAACAAAATGATAATACAGCAAGAAAATTCGTAAATTATCACCGATGATTTGAACTTTCGCCGCACATTCACTTAACTTTTCTTCAACATGAAATGGACAACATCAAAATACTGAATGCAGTCTGACTCTGCAATGGATTAAGCATACAAAACAATCTTTTCATGGCTTCAAAACATACTTTTCAAGATTGTTCTGACTCATTCCCCATCCCACCCCCAACGTCACTACCCGCCGTCCGGTATTCCTATTCAAAGCACACTCAGTTACACCAGACTGCTTTCATACATGCTGGTACATTCCGTGCCTCTTTCAATTGATGTACCAGTCAAACAGTGCTTTGCAAAACTTTATAGAGGCAACAGAATAGTAGTCGTGGATTCTTGCACATCTGTTCTGACCTCAGTAGAGCTCTTTGTCATCTTTTTCACTGTCTTGCTTCCAGGGCGCAGAATTTACACAGCTCTCTACCCGACAATGACCGCATGCTGCTGTACACACCAGTCCATGTTTCCGGCATGTACACTGTGATGTGGCACAATTCCCTTTACAGTTGCAGCGGATTACATTGAGCAGATCATTCGGTGCAGCAGGCATATCACTTGGGACAGGCAACAGCATGCCTTTGTTAACCACCCAGCCCAGTCTTCTGGGTTCAGTTGCAGATGTTGATCGAGATGTTTCCATGTTTGCACCTGGTGGTATGCGCGGAAACAGTGGAATTTTACTGATTATAAAGATGGAGGGAGGGAACTTGGATGAGTGTATTTTGCAGAAATAATAATAATAATAATAATTTTATTTATAAAGCGCATATTCATGTAAGATTACATGCTCTAAGCGCTAACGAAAATTTAACAGACAATAAAAAGCAATATGCAATAACGAGGAATACCCCAGAATGAAAAAACTGACAAAAGATCAACAGTCAGGATAGTGAAAACTCAATGAGATCTTGTCTGAACCTTTTTCATTACAAATATGCTTTGAATAGGTAAGTTTTTAGATGGCTTTTGAATGAACTTTCTGATTTTATTGATCTTAAAGATAATGGCAGCTTGTTCCAAGTTTGGGGACCGAAAATGGAAAAAGAACGTCTACCATAGTTATGCAATTTACATCAAAAGATTTGAATTTTCAGAACGAAGACTCCTGGATGGTGCATATGGCACAAGTAAATCATGTATGTAACTGTTGCTGCATCTATGGTTAATAAAAGGACGTATTTTGCTTAGTTTCCGAATTTGGATGTATAGAATTTTACACAGATGATTTATCTGTGCATCCATTGTGAGACACTCATCCAGGAATACCCCTAGATCCTTCACTGTCTTAGAAAATGGTACACTAATATTAAAGATGTTGAGTGATTGTGCAGATGTTTTCTTAAGGTTCTGGCCAATGGCTATGACCTCTGTCATCTTTTCATTCATTTTTAATTTTTTTCTGACTGAACCATTCTTCCACAGCTTCAATTGAAGAGGACACTTCAGTCATAAGGTTAGGTAAATGAGTAGGAGTAGAAGATTTATGCAGCTGCGAGTCATCAGCAAAAAAGTGGTATGAGATATTTGTGACTGTAAAAACAGAACCGAGAGGTTTCATATATGATGTGAAGAGAATAGGACCAAGGACCGAGCCTTGGGGAACTCCATAGCGCACAGGCAGAGATGTAGAATTAATGCCATTTACTGAGACGGTTTGTGTACGATTTCCCAAATACGAAGCGAACCAGGAAAGTACCTTGCCAGACAAGCCAAATGAGGTGGAGAGTCTTTGACAACAGTATCAAAAGCAGCTGATAGATCAAGTAGAGATAAGATGGATACCTGACCATTATCAGAGGCATTCAAAAGATCATTTACTACACAGAGCTGTTTCTGTACTGTGACCTTTCAAGTAAGCTGACTGGTTTGGTTCTAGAAGTTTATGATCAATTTTATGATTCATTCAAAAGCCATCTAAAAACTTACCTATTCAAAGCATATTTGTAATGAAAAAGGTTCAGACAAGATCTCAGTGAGTTTTCATCATCCTGACTGTTGATCTTTTGTCAGTTTTTCATTCTGGGGTATTCCTCGTTATTGCATTATGCATTATGCTTTTTGACTGTTTTTATTGTCTGTGAAATTTTTGTTAGCGCTTAGAGCATGTAATGTTACATGAATATGCGCTTTATAAATAAAATTATTATTATTATTATTATTATTATTATTATTATTATTATTATTATCAATTAAATGATTTAATAGTTGCGATAGGACAATGCGTTCTAGAACCTTCGATAAAAAAGGAAGATTAGAAAGCGGCCGATAACTCTTTAGATCCTCATGATCAGATGTAGACTTTTTAAGTGTGGGTCATGTTTGAAGCACTGAGGAACAAGACCAGAAGACAGGGAAGTATTTATTATGTATGTCACTAGGGGAAGTAGTTCATCAAGGCAGTCGAAGAGAAGTGTTGTAGGGACTGGATCAAGTTCACAGGATTTTTTCGGCATCTTAAGAATGGTTTCTTTAACTTGGTCAGCAGAAACAGGTTTAAAGGCGGCCAACTGAGCTCCTGAGAAAACAGGATTAGAAGTTTGCCGTGAGGTAGAGTTCAAATTACTTCTTATGGTCTCGATCTTCTTAGTAAAATAAGTATTAAATTTGTCAGGCAGTTCATCCATAGGAATTTTAGATGGAAAAATAACATCATTTGGCCCAATAGTTGGCCAGTTAGTCCAAACATCTCTTTGGTAGACACAGCATTTTCTATGCGATTGCAGATGAAGTTTCTTTTGGTTTTACAGATCAGAGTGGTTACTAGGTTGCGATGATGAGCGTATATTTGCCGATGTATGTAACCAGATTTGCGCAACCGTCGTTCTGCACATCGCCGCTTTTGTTTGGCCTTTTTAATGTCATCTGTCATCCACGGAGCTGATGGACGTTCGTTAATTACTCTTGTATTTTCAGGTGCATGTTGGTCTAATAATTTTCGGAGTTTTTTGTCGTACATGTCAGCTAGAGTTTGAGGGTTAGTACTGACAGTAGTGGATACAATTTTCAAAATATCTGATTTGAACTTGTCGATGTGCAAGGCTCTTAAGTTGCGAGAGATTATTGTTTTAGTTAGCTTATAAGGTTTTGGAAAACAGACGTTTAGAGAACTAACAAAGTGATCTGAAATTAGTTTGTCAGTTATATCTAGAGTAAGTACATCGCTTGTCCTGTTGGTAATTATCCAGTCAAGAGTGTGGCCTAAACGATGGGTTGATGCATTAACAAGTTGGTCTAGACTGTGACTGTGGAGTAGATTTTTTAAGGTATTTACTTGTGCATCAGTAGTGGAATCATAATGAAAGTTAAAGTCACCAACAATGTATAGATGCTATTCTTATACTTACAAAAAAACTTAGGAAATATAGGATTCAAGTAAGTCTGAGAATTCGTCAATAAACATGCTGTTGGTGACATTGTTCTTCTTACTAGGTGGGGGGCGATATAAGCAGATAAATACCATGCATCTATTTTGATGAACTAGGCGCATTTCACAGACTTCCATTGTTAGAAAGGTTTTGGTGATGGATGTTGTCGACACATGATTAGCGATAGACTTTTTTAGTACAATGGCAATCCCACCACCAGGACCAGTGGGGCGGGGAAAAAAATATTGTGGCGTAACCCGCAGGCGTCAGTGAAGTTATGTCACTCTCATCACCTAATGGGCGGAGCCAGGTCTCTGTGAGAAATGCAATATCATAATTTTCTTCACTGATAAGATCAGCTAAATCGATGGTTTTGTTTCTGCATGACTGAGTGTTAAGATGCAGTATTTTAAAGGAACTTTTGTTTAATTTGTTAGGACCGTTAGCATTGTTAGCATAGTTTATATGTTTAGCACTCTTTCCTGGATTGACCTTATTTGAAGTCTTAACGATGTTTTGAGACAGTTGTACATCTGAGCAAGATCTGCTATTGTTAATGATAGCTGGATACTGTAACTGTCGAACTGACCAAGCATGATATAAAGGTGGGGGAGAATAAACATGTGAAAACGGTAAAACATAATAACTATTATAACTTAAAGTGGGGTAAGGAAAATAAAAAGGAATAAATGTACATGGAACACAATCAAAAGGGTAAGAAACAAGCGTAGGATTAACAAAGTTCATCCCGTCAGACTTCATTGTCGGTTTCTTGACAATTACGCCCATGCGTAAGATGGATGCTGGTTGAGGTAGTTGTAGAAATTAGTGTCAGCATAGTACATCTGATTTGACCAGTCTCTATGGCGGCTCCTCCTTGGTGAAGAGCTGGGCTGAGTGGCATGTCGCGTGGACGTCGTTTGATGACCACTGGAGTAGTTCCATCGCCGTGACTGTTGGCGTCGACGTGCATAGCGTCGTCGTGGTGGTTGCTCCCAGACAAGTTGCGAGAGATGCCGTCCAATCTTGGCCGCCAGCATACTCGAGCTACTTTCCGTCGGGTGTATCCCATCAGTGAGACAACCCTTCCGGCCAAGATAGTCGTGATCAACAAACGATATCAGATTTTTATCCTGAAGTTCATCAAGAACTTGAGCATTGAAAAGTTCTCTTTTTGCTTTTAGTTCAGGTCTAGTAGATGGTGCAACTCTCGATATTACGATCGGAGTGCGCGGGTATCTGTTGGACAGACTGTTGACTGCAGTGATGAGCTTCCTGCTTGATGTGTTTGCAGATTCAGTTTTTAGATTGTTTACACCCATGTGTAAAAGGATGGCTGCAGGAGTGGGTATCATCTGCAATGGCTTTGTCTGCGTCCTCTATTTTGGCAGCTGGCTTCATCATCACTTTCAAGCCGTAGGATGATCCCAAGCGATCAGGGTCAATGCCTCGGAGGACCGAGTCATGTATGATCACAACAGACGGGCCTGGGGTTTCATAATCACAACCATGACTTGTTTTTGCAGGTTTCTTCGAACTCCCACTGCTTGGATCATGATTCCTATTCACCTTACCGCCTCTGCTTGTTGGCTCCATTTTGTTTTCTAGAATGGTCTTTCATTGAGGCAAGTTTGGACGCTATGTCAACCAAGGCTGTCCAGGATGTAGAGCTGCTTTTTGTTTGCTGAATATGCTGACTTTTGTCACGGAGGGTGTGTCAGCAGGGATCTTGCAATGTTCTTTTGTACAAAAGTATATCAATGAACTTTTGATATGACACAACTGGGATACTATTCTTAAGTGTGCACGGCTCTTTGAGAAAAACCGTTCCTTACTCACAACGCAGCAACTACTTTAGTAAGTACACCCCCCTAAATATCGCTACCGAAAAAAGTGCTCACTTGGATATCCATACTTAACTGTATATGCGGTGACAAGGGAACTTCACACCACCAAAGAAGCGTTTCCTGGCTAAATTGTTCAATGTTCGTAAATGTTTTCCGCCGTGCATGTCACCTGCACAACGCAGCAACTACTTTAGTAAGTACACCCCCCTAAATATCGCTACCGAAAAAAGTGCTCACTTGGATATCCATACTTAACTGCACATGCGGTGACAAGGGGAACTTCACACCACCAAAGAAGCGTTTCCTGGCTAAATTGTTCAATGTTCGTAAATGTTTTCCGCCGTGCATGTCACCTGCAGTGATCTGCCAAGTGCACAAGCATCAAATACAGTCGGATTTAAAGGGCCCTTTATTTCAACGGCCAAACTGATGGCCGCAATTTTCCAGGAAGCATCATTCTGAGTGGTATGAAATTTCTGTATGTCAACAATGCATGTCTTGGCTAACAATAACAGTGTTTAGACCGGAATTCTGCGCATTTCTGTACCCTCAAACACGCATACTTTGTGCTCACCCTAAAAAGCCCATTTATAGGGCTCATATAGTGAAAATGGCAAGATAAACGGTCACTTCTAAAAAACTGTGCCCTAGCCTATTTTGGTAAAGTTTTTTTGTAAGTATAAGAATAGCATCTAGAATAAGAATACTTACTGTGATGTATATGCTGCTGTTTCCGCTTCTGTGAATTTAGTGATCTTAACTTCTTTATGTGTCTTATGCTCGCCCGCATGAATTGCCTTACGGGGATAAATAAAGTATTTTGACTTGACTTGACGACTTGACGACTGTGACTTGCACGAGTTGCAAACTTATCCGTCCTCCACAGAAATTATTCGTACCTGTAACTCCTAGGAACAGGAAGAACTACACGGACACCCACCAGCCTCCAACAACTGGCATGTTTTGAATCTGTCATAGGAGTAAACCACACAGACTGACACCTATTCAGTAATGCTTTAAAAACAATGAAATAGTCGATAACACTGCATCCTGTGAAATATACAGTCAGCGTCAAAATAAAGTATCCACCTGTTTCGATCGAATTTTATGGAAAAGTATCCACCTGTTTCAATCAATTTTTTTTTAACCAAAAGCAGAGTGATACATATATTTGGTATATTTAAGTCATTTGTCCATTTGTCTGAAGGGTGAAGAAAGTGTTTTTGTTGTGATGAGGAAACCACATAAGCCACACGCTTAGGTGCACATGGTGTCAAAATCAAAAGCCACAAGAACACAAACACCATTTTCAGTCGAATTTACGCAGATTTTATGGTTTTATTCTCACACAAAAATTACAGTAAGGTTCAGAATTCACTCCCAGACAACATTATGTTATTCAAATCATCTTTATTACAGCGATTTGATGTCTAGTCACGCTTGAGTAAACAAAAGTCTAAATCAACACGGTCAGCGCTTTCAAACAAATTATCGAAAACAATTGTTGCAATAGTCTTTAATGTAATGATTTTATGCACAATATTCAATTCTTTAACTTGACAAGAAAATCTCGCAAACAATGATTAAAACAAACAACAAAAAGCGCCTACACGTGACGAGAGCAGAACGCAAAATGCCATCACAAAGACCACAAAAGGGTACAGAAATGCGAAGAACTCCACACTAAATACTGTTACTGTTACACAAGACATGCATGTCACAACGCAGCAACTACTTTAGTAAGTACACCCCCAAAATATCGCTACCGAAAAACGTGCTCACTTGGATATCATATTTCATACGTACCTGCACAACACCAAAGAAGCGTTTCCTGACTAAATTGTTCAATGTTCGTAAATGTTTTCCGCGATACATGTCACCTGCAGTGACCTGATAAGTGCACAAGCATCAAATACTGCCGTTTTACAGGGTCCTTTGAATCAACGGCCAAACTGATGGCCGCAATTTTCATAATAATAATAATAATAATAATAATAATAATAATAATTTTATTTATAAAGCGCATATTCGTGTAAGAGTACATGCTCTAAGCGCTAACAAAAATTTAACAGACAATAAAAACAGTCAAAAGCAATATGTAATAACGAGGAAACCCCAGAATGAAAAACTGACAAAAGATCAACAGTCAGGATAGTGAAAACTCAATGAGATCTTGTCTGAACCTTTTTCATTACAAATATGCGTTGAATAGGTAAGTTTTTAGATGGCTTTTGAATGAACTTTCTGATTATATTAATCTTAAAGAGCAGCTTGTTCCAAGTTGAGTAGAGTAGAGTTGTGCGCATTTTTGTACCCGCAAACACGCATACTTTGTGCACACCCTCAAAAGCCCATTTATAGGGCTCATATAGTGAAAATGGCAAGATAAACGGTCGTCTTTAACGGTGACGCGGACGGAGAAAAAATTCACGGAGACTACCACAGCATTAGGGGCCTGTGTTCTACTGAAATCTGTAATAAAAAGTTAGGATCAAATTTGTTCTACCTTGTTCAGCAATTTTCCTAGCCTATCATATTTGCGATATTTTGGGAATGTACTTACTAAAGTAGGTGCTGTGTTGTGACATGCATGTCTTGTGTATTTAGGGTGGAGTTCTTCGCATTTCTGTACCCGCAAACACGCATACATTGTGCAGCTCATTTATAAGGCTCATATAGTGAAAATGGCACTTATCAGGTCACTGCAGGTGACATGTATCGCGGAAAACATTTACGAACATTGAACAATTTAGTCAGGAAACGCTTCTTTGGTGTTGTGAAGTTCCCTTGTCACCGCATGTGCAGGTACGTATGAAATATGATATCCAAGTGAGCACTTTTTTCGGTAGCGATATTTTGGGGGTGTACTTACTAAAGTAGTTGCTGCGTTGTGACATGCATGTCTTGTGTAACAGTAACCGTATTAAGGGTGGAGTTCTTCTCATTTCTGTACCAGCAAACACGCATTCTTTGTGCAGCCCATTTTATAAGGCTCATATAGTGAAAATGGCAAGATAAACGGTCGTCTTTCACGTTGACGCGAAAAAAAAAAAAAATTCACGGAGACCACCACAGCATAAGGGGCCTGTGCTCTACTGATTTCTGTAATAAAAAGTTAGGATCAAATTTGATCTACCTTCCGCTATATAAAAAGCCTAATTAGACTAGCCTATGAAGCGAACCATGAAACAGACAAAACAAATGAGGTTGAGAGTCTTTGAAGTAAGATAGTGTGATCAACAGTATCAAAAGCAGCTGACAGATCAAGTAGAGATAAGAGGCGGATCAGTCTCACTTTCATTTTCGGGTTCTTGTTCCTTCAAATCTATCACCTCATCCGCATCGACCTCATTTTCAACGCAGACTGCAGGATCAAGAATATTTTCTCAAAGTATAGTGCACACACAAGAATACTATCCCACTTATGTCATATCAAAAGTTCATTGAAATCGCTTTGATAATTTCGTCACAAAAACCCATCAAAAGTGCAATCTGTTTAATATTGACGGAATATGCGTAAAGATGGGAGTAGGGACACTTCATTGGTTGCTGTGATAATATGTGTTTGCGAAAACGAATATAATATGATGCAAATATTCGGGCACATGCTCGGTTTTTCAGAATTATCTTCTGAAACTTATAGGAGAGATTCATTGCTTATAGATGACCGTAAATTGAGGCTCTCAGTTCCTTATATGGCTTGAAAACAGTGCTTACTAAAGAGCCTACTATATTTGGTACGCTTGATTCAGTTTCTTTTAATATACTGACGTCCAAAAGAAACGCGAAAAATATCTTCCATCTTTCAATTCATTTTTTCCGGTATTAACAAAAGTTACCTCATTTTTGGCACCCAGTATATCAAGACCGATGTTTGAGGGAAGCGTTCTGCGAATTTTACCGCATCAGCGCACTTGCAGTCCACGTGAAGCCCGAGTTAGCTGTGACACATTTCGTGTGCAGTTCAGCTGCATGTGCAAGCAAAGCACAAAAGCTGAGCAGTGAGTAGTGTTCACTGTCACTAGGGGATAAAAAGGGCACAAAGATACAGGTTTCGTCAGTCCCTCATTCGACGCTATCACGATGCCACGACTCACTTCTGCACAACGCGAGAGGGCCATTGGACGTCTGCAGTCTGGGGACACGCCAGAAGCCGTGGCTGCGACTTTCCAATGCCACATTTCCACCATTTATCGTCTTCAGCATCGGTTCGTGACAACTGGCGCTACTGCTGATGCTGATGCCCAGCGGAGCGGCAGACCTCGAGCGACCACGCCAAGGCAAGATCGCCACATTTTCCCCATCCATGCTCAAGATCTCTTCAGAACAGGTGCAGAAACAGCCAGAACTGTTATAGGGACACACCAGGCACCCATTTCTAGGCAAACGGCCAGCCGGCGAATGCGCTCCAGGGGGCTGAGGAACTGCCGTCCAGCCAGGGGACCCGTCCTCACCGTGCGCCATAGACAGGCACGCCTGCAGGGCCAACATTCCCAGGGCAGCCGGCAACACGTTGGTCCGCTCAATGACCCGCCACTGCCAGGCCGTCATTGATGCTAATGGGGGCCATACTCACTATTGACTGTTCTGTTAAAGCGCAAATGGCGCATCGTCACCGCAACCTTACAATACGTCAGTGTTGTGCTGTACAAAAAATTGGACATTAATAATGAAATTTGAATTTTGTTACGATTTTTTCATTATGCAATAAATGAAACTAGACACTGTTTTTCGCGTTTCTTTTGGACGTCAGTATACATTTGTTTTGGTGGAAAAGACGGTGACTTGTCTTATGAAGAAAGATTCTTAAACAATCACGTGTTCTTTACGGCGACATCAACTTTCCCCATTTTGTTCACTTGCTCCCTAATATGCTGCGTAGGGGGGTAGGTTTCATATTGTTTCATTTGTTCATGACCTTTATTCATTAAATGTACAGTATGATTAATCCTGATACTGTTTAGGGAAATGGTCTAGCATCACAAAAATATTATTTTAAAGATACCCCTCCGCTTAAAATTGTATCGCACCAAGAAAATGTCGGACATTTTCGTTAATTCCTGTTTTTTGAGGTAGAGAAATCAGACAAAATTGATTTAAGCTTCAAGTAAAATAACATTTCGCAAATGCCAATAAAAAACAATAGACGCCAAAGAAAATCTGTGAAATCTCTTTTATTTTCAACGTGTTTTTCCTTCGGAAGAAACGCCGTTAACTTGGCCTTTTTTGGGCATTTTCACATTTTAGGAATTCAGTTCAATACTAGCAAAGTGCATGGAAATTATGTAGAGCACAACCTCAAGTCTATAGTAGTATGTGACTGAATTCATTTCAATTGTTATGGTATGTTAATCACACGGCAAACATGTTTTCAAGGTCAAGGTCACTGGTTTGTCTATTTACTTCAAAACATTTTACTTCATCGCTCAGAATAAGCAGTTTGGTGTTGCTCACTTTTGTCCCCGTGATTTGATGAGTTCACAGCATCCTCAGAATAAAAATATGACAGCAAAATCTTCATAACTCAAGCGTGACCTTGACCTTTACTAGAGGTCACCAGAAAGGCGTTCTTATCAATGCATATTGGTCAAATGTTATGCCAAAAGTTGTATTTACAAAATTTTCACCCAGTCTCTATGACCTTTACTCCCAAGGTCAAGGTCACCAAAGGTGTACACAAGAAATCTTCTCATACGAACATCGTTTGTGCTAATTTTGTTTTGCCTGGTGCTTGTGACTGCTTGTTCTTTTGCTTATTCTAACAGAGCGATGAAAGAAATGTTTGGGAGTAAACAGACAAACCGATGACCTTGACCTTGTAGACATGTTTGCCGTGTGATTAACATACGTCATACTACTTGAAATGAATTTAGCCACTTACTACTGTAGACTTGAGGTTGTGTTCTACATACTTTTCATCACACTTTGCCAGTAATGTATGCCAGTATTTTTCATCCGTAAATTTGAGATTGTCCAAAAAAGCAAAATAACGGCGTTTGTTCCCAAGGAAAAACACGTTGAAAATAAAAGAGGTTTCACAGATTTGCTTTTATGTCTATTTTTTTATATTTGCATTCGCGTAATATTATTTTCCTTGCAGTTTCATATTAAGTTTTCTAATTTCTGTACCTGTACCTCAAAACAGGAATTAATGAAAATGTCCGACATTTTCTGAGTGCGTTTAAATTTGAGGCAAAAAGGTACACTTAAAATAGTATTTTAGGGATGCTGGACCATTTCTTTAAAGCATGATGTGCGTCTGCAAATGATCTCTCAATCGTAGCAACTGCAGCAGCGTAATATGTCAGCCCGGTCCCCATCAGTAAGAGGATTGGCGTCTATATGGAAAAAGGAAGATTTGATAACCGAGAGCCGCTACAGGCAAATCTGTTGTCATTTCGTTGGACCACCGCAGGGTGTTTGGCCTAACATATCCAGTAGTCAAACTTGAAGTGTGTGCACAATACCTGCTGCAGCGGCGTCATTTGTAATCTTTGCTGTGTATAGTCAATTTTTGTACCCAACCACAATATGGATTCCCCTCATTACCACTCACAGCCAACGGGACATAGTGGATGGGCTAGTAACACGTAAGTGCCAAGCCTCTCCTCTAAAAGTTGGTAAATAACAAAATACGCTGTGTACACTGTGGCCGTCATATCAGGCTACTTGGTAACCTACCCCCGTAGTGGTTAATGCTCTGTTTAATTAGAAAAAGGTATTTTAAGTCACCTATTTCAAGCAGTGAAGAGTTCATGAAATTTGATGTGGGATGCACGTTTTCCTTCTTCTGGGATCACTCTACTTTTCCCAGTATGTAAAACAATGACAAGTTAAAACTGGTTGCTGCTTGCAGCAAAATATAAACCTACCCCCCACGCAGCATGTAATGAAGGAAATGGAAAAAAAATGGGTAAAAATAATGACCGCTGTAAAGAAGACGTGCTTGTTTAGATTCACGGATCTTTCTTCATACGACTAGTCATTGTCTTTTCCACCAAGACAAATGTATAAAAAGAAATTGAATCAAGTGTAGCAATTATGGCAGGCTCTTTGGTAAGCACCGCTTTCAGCCCATATAGGGAACTGATAGCTTCAATTAACGGCCATCTATTAGCAATGAATCTCTCATACAAGTTCCGGAAGATAATTCTGAAACACCGAGCATGTGCCCGAATATTTGCATCATATTATACACCTTATCACAGCAACCGATCAAGTGTCCCTACTCCCATCTTTACGCATACTCAGCCATTATTAAAACAGGTTGCACTTTCGATGGCTGTTTGTGACAAAAGTACAATAGAGATTTCAATGAACTTTTGATATGACACAACTGGGATACTATTCTTAAGTGTGCACGGCTCTTTAAAAAAAAACCGTTCACTACTCACAACGCAGCAACTACTTTAATAAGTACACCCCCAAAATATCGCTACCGAAAAAAGTGCTCACTTGGATATCATTTTCCATACATTCGGTGACAAGGGAACTTCACAACACCAAAGAAGCGTTTCCTGGCTAAATTATTCAATGTTCGTAAATGTTTTCAGCGATACATGTCACCTGCAGTGACCTGCCAAGTGCACAAGCATCAAATACAGTCGGTTTAAAGGGCCCTTTATCTCAACGGCCAAACTGATGGCCGCAATTATCCAGGAAGCATCATTCTGAGTGGTATGAAATTTCTGCATGTCAACAATGCATGTCTTGTCTAACAAGAACAGTGTTTAGGCCGGAATTTTGTGCATTTCTGTACCCGCAAACACGCACACCCTCAAAAGCCAATTTATAGGGCTCATATAGGGAAAATGGCAAGATAAACGGTCACTTTTATAAAACTTTGCCCCAGCCGATTTTGGTAAAGTTTTTTTGTAAGTATAAGAATAGCATCTAGAATAAGAATCAGCAGGTTTTAGCTTTGAAGCAATTTGTTTAAGCAGCTGAGCCAATTTGACCGGACCAGGTCCAGTCAACTTCCGGGCGAGACATTGTTAAACCTTAAACAAATTGCTTCAAATGCAAACTCAAATGTTTTGAGTTGTTTAAGTGTTTTTCTTACACATACCAAAACTTTACCAAATTCGGTTGGGGCAAAATTTGTCTTTTTGGTCTTAAAAATGGCAGCCGAGTTGAAATTGGACGTAAGTACGAACTGACTGTTTTGACCACCTGTGGCAAATATTTACCACAGTTATGGTCTAAAAATAAAAATAAGCATCATACTAGTTTGCTATTTACTTTTGACAAGAAAAAAGAAGTAGAAATGTAACAAAATGATAATACAGCAAGAAAATTCGTAAATTATCACCGATGATTTGAACTTTCGCCGCACATTCACTTAACTTTTCTTCAACATGAAATGGACAACATCAAAATACTGAATGCAGTCTGACTCTGCAATGGATTAAGCATACAAAACAATCTTTTCATGGATTCAAAACATACTTTTCAAGATTGTTCTGACTCATTCCCCATCCCACCCCCAACGTCACTACCCGCCGTCCGGTATTCCTATTCAAAGCACACTCAGTTACACCAGACTGCTTTCATACATGCTGGTACATTCCGTGCCTCTTTCAATTGATGTACCAGTCAAACAGTGCTTTGCAAAACTTTATAGAGGCAACAGAATAGTAGTCGTGGATTCTTGCACATCTGTTCTGACCTCAGTAGAGCTCTTTGTCATCTTTTTCACTGTCTTGCTTCCAGGGCGCAGAATTTACACAGCTCTCTACCCGACAATGACCGCATGCTGCTGTACACACCAGTCCATGTTTCCGGCATGTACACTGTGATGTGGCACAATTCCCTTTACAGTTGCAGCGGATTACATTGAGCAGATCATTCGGTGCAGCAGGCATATCACTTGGGACAGGCAACAGCATGCCTTTGTTAACCACCCAGCCCCAGTCTTCTGGGTTCAGTTGCAGATGTTGATCGAGATGTTTCCATGTTTGCACCTGGTGGTATGCGCGGAAACAGTGGAATTTTACTGATTATAAAGATGGAGGGAGGGAACTTGGATGAGTGTATTTTGCAGAAATAATAATAATAATAATAATTTTATTTATAAAGCGCATATTCATGTAAGATTACATGCTCTAAGCGCTAACGAAAATTTAACAGACAATAAAAAGCAATATGCAATAACGAGGAATACCCCAGAATGAAAAAACTGACAAAAGATCAACAGTCAGGATAGTGAAAACTCAATGAGATCTTGTCTGAACCTTTTTCATTACAAATATGCTTTGAATAGGTAAGTTTTTAGATGGCTTTTGAATGAACTTTCTGATTTTATTGATCTTAAAGATAATGGCAGCTTGTTCCAAGTTTGGGGACCGAAAATGGAAAAAGAACGTCTACCATAGTTATGCAATTTACATCAAAAGATTTGAATTTTCAGAACGAAGACTCCTGGATGGTGCATATGGCACAAGTAAATCATGTATGTAACTGTTGCTGCATCTATGGTTAATAAAAGGACGTATTTTGCTTAGTTTCCGAATTTGGATGTATAGAATTTTACACAGATGATTTATCTGTGCATCCATTGTGAGACACTCATCCAGGAATACCCCTAGATCCTTCACTGTCTTAGAAAATGGTACACTAATATTAAAGATGTTGAGTGATTGTGCAGATGTTTTCTTAAGGTTCTGGCCAATGGCTATGACCTCTGTCATCTTTTCATTCATTTTTAATTTTTTTCTGACTGAACCATTCTTCCACAGCTTCAATTGAAGAGGACACTTCAGTCATAAGGTTAGGTAAATGAGTAGGAGTAGAAGATTTATGCAGCTGCGAGTCATCAGCAAAAAAGTGGTATGAGATATTTGTGACTGTAAAAACAGAACCGAGAGGTTTCATATATGATGTGAAGAGAATAGGACCAAGGACCGAGCCTTGGGGAACTCCATAGCGCACAGGCAGAGATGTAGAATTAATGCCATTTACTGAGACGGTTTGTGTACGATTTCCCAAATACGAAGCGAACCAGGAAAGTACCTTGCCAGACAAGCCAAATGAGGTGGAGAGTCTTTGAAGTAAGATAGTGTGATCAACAGTATCAAAAGCAGCTGATAGATCAAGTAGAGATAAGATGGATACCTGACCATTATCAGAGGCATTCAAAAGATCATTTACTACACAGAGCTGTTTCTGTACTGTGACCTTTCAAGTAAGCTGACTGGTTTGGTTCTAGAAGTTTATGATCAATTTTATGATTCATTCAAAAGCCATCTAAAAACTTACCTATTCAAAGCATATTTGTAATGAAAAAGGTTCAGACAAGATCTCAGTGAGTTTTCATCATCCTGACTGTTGATCTTTTGTCAGTTTTTCATTCTGGGGTATTCCTCGTTATTGCATTATGCTTTTTGACTGTTTTTATTGTCTGTGAAATTTTTGTTAGCGCTTAGAGCATGTAATGTTACATGAATATGCGCTTTATAAATAAAATTATTATTATTATTATTATTATTATTATCAATTAAATGATTTAATAGTTGCGATAGGACAATGCGTTCTAGAACCTTCGATAAAAAAGGAAGATTAGAAAGCGGCCGATAACTCTTTAGATCCTCATGATCAGATGTAGACTTTTTAAGTGTGGGTCATGTTTGAAGCACTGAGGAACAAGACCAGAAGACAGGGAAGTATTTATTATGTATGTCACTAGGGGAAGTAGTTCATCAAGGCAGTCGAAGAGAAGTGTTGTAGGGACTGGATCAAGTTCACAGGATTTTTTCGGCATCTTAAGAATGGTTTCTTTAACTTGGTCAGCAGAAACAGGTTTAAAAGGCAGCCAACTGAGCTCCTGAGAAAACAGGATTAGAAGTTTGCCGTGAGGTAGAGTTCAAATTACTTCTTATGGTCTCGATCTTCTTAGTAAAATAAGTATTAAATTTGTCAGGCAGTTCATCCATAGGAATTTTAGATGGAAAAATAACATCATTTGGCCCAATAGTTGGCCAGTTAGTCGAAACATCTCTTTGGTAGACACAGCATTTTCTATGCGATTGCAGATGAAGTTTCTTTTGGTTTTACAGATCAGAGTGGTTACTAGGTTGCGATGATGAGCGTATATTTGCCGATGTATGGATAAACCAGATTTGCGCAACCGTCGTTCTGCACATCGCCGCTTTTGTTTGGCCTTTTTAATGTCATCTGTCATCCACGGAGCTGATGGACGTTCGTTAATTACTCTTGTATTTTCAGGTGCATGTTGGTCTAATAATTTTCGGAGTTTTTTGTCGTACATGTCAGCTAGAGTTTGAGGGTTAGTACTGACAGTAGTGGATACAATTTTCAAAATATCTGATTTGAACTTGTCGATGTGCAAGGCTCTTAAGTTGCGAGAGATTATTGTTTTAGTTAGCTTATAAGGTTTTGGAAAACAGACGTTTAGAGAAATAACAAAGTGATCTGAAATTAGTTTGTCAGTTATATCTAGAGTAAGTACATCGCTTGTCCTGTTGGTAATTATCCAGTCAAGAGTGTGGCCTAAACGATGGGTTGATGCATTAACAAGTTGGTCTAGACTGTGACTGTGGAGTAGATTTTTTAAGGTATTTACTTGTGCATCAGTAGTGGAATCATAATGAAAGTTAAAGTCACCAACAATGTATAGACAATCACAGGAAATATAGGATTCAAGTAAGTCTGAGAATTCGTCAATAAACATGCTGTTGGTGACATTGTTCTTCTTACTAGGTGGGGGGGCGATATAAGCAGATAATACCATGCATCTATTTTGATGAACTAGGCGCATTTCACAGACTTCCATTGTTAGAAAGGTTTTGGTGATGGATGTTGTCGACACATGATTAGCGATAGACTTTTTTAGTACAATGGCAATCCCACCACCAGGACCAGTGGGGCGGGGAAAAAATATTGTGGTGTAACCCGCAGGCGTCAGTGAAGTTATGTCACTCTCATCACCTAATGGGCGGAGCCAGGTCTCTGTGAGAAATGCAATATCATAATTTTCTTCACTGATAAGATCAGCTAAATCGATGGTTTTGTTTCTGCATGACTGAGTGTTAAGATGCAGTATTTTAAAGGAACTTTTGTTTAATTTGTTAGGACCGTTAGCATTGTTAGCATAGTTTATATGTTTAGCACTCTTTCCTGGATTGACCTTATTTGAAGTCTTAACGATGTTTTGAGACAGTTGTACATCTGAGCAAGATCTGCTATTGTTAATGATAGCTGGATACTGTAACTGTCGAACTGACCAAGCATGATATAAAGGTGGGGGAGAATAAACATGTGAAAACGGTAAAACATAATAACTATTATAACTTAAAGTGGGGTAAGGAAAATAAAAAGGAATAATGTACATGGAACACAATCAAAAGGGTAAGAAACAAGCGTAGGATTAACAAAGTTCATCCCGTCAGACTTCATTGTCGGTTTCTTGACAATTACGCCCATGCGTAAGATGGATGCTGGTTGAGGTAGTTGTAGAAATTAGTGTCAGCATAGTACATCTGATTTGACCAGTCTCTATGGCGGCTCCTCCTTGGTGAAGAGCTGGGCTGAGTGGCATGTCGCGTGGACGTCGTTTGATGACCACTGGAGTAGTTCCATCGCCGTGACTGTTGGCGTCGACGTGCATAGCGTCGTCGTGGTGGTTGCTCCCAGACAAGTTGCGAGAGATGCCGTCCAATCTTGGCCGCCAGCATACTCGAGCTACTTTCCGTCGGGTGTATCCCATCAGTGAGACAACCCTTCCGGCCAAGATAGTCGTGATCAACAAACGATATCAGATTTTTATCCTGAAGTTCATCAAGAACTTGAGCATTGAAAAGTTCTCTTTTTGCTTTTAGTTCAGGTCTAGTAGATGGTGCAACTCTCGATATTACGATCGGAGTGCGCGGGTATCTGTTGGACAGACTGTTGACTGCAGTGATGAGCTTCCTGCTTGATGTGTTTGCAGATTCAGTTTTTAGATTGTTTACACCCATGTGTAAAAGGATGGCTGCAGGAGTGGGTATCATCTGCAATGGCTTTGTCTGCGTCCTCTATTTTGGCAGCTGGCTTCATCATCACTTTCAAGCCGTAGGATGATCCCAAGCGATCAGGGTCAATGCCTCGGAGGACCGAGTCATGTATGATCACAACAGACGGGCCTGGGGTTTCATAATCACAACCATGACTTGTTTTTGCAGGTTTCTTCGAACTCCCACTGCTTGGATCATGATTCCTATTCACCTTACCGCCTCTGCTTGTTGGCTCCATTTTGTTTTCTAGAATGGTCTTTCATTGAGGCAAGTTTGGACGCTATGTCAACCAAGGCTGTCCAGGATGTAGAGCTGCTTTTTGTTTGCTGAATATGCTGACTTTTGTCACGGGAAGTGGAGGGTGTGTCAGCAGGGATCTTGCAATGTTCTTTTGTACAAAAGTATATCAATGAACTTTTGATATGACACAACTGGGATACTATTCTTAAGTGTGCACGGCTCTTTGAGAAAAACCGTTCCTTACTCACAACGCAGCAACTACTTTAGTAAGTACACCCCCCTAAATATCGCTACCGAAAAAAGTGCTCACTTGGATATCCATACTTAACTGCACATGCGGTGACAAGGGAACTTCACACCACCAAAGAAGCGTTTCCTGGCTAAATTGTTCAATGTTCGTAAATGTTTTCCGCCGTGCATGTCACCTGCAGTGATCTGCCAAGTGCACAAGCATCAAATACAGTCGGATTTAAAGGGCCCTTTATTTCAACGGCCAAACTGATGGCCGCAATTTTCCAGGAAGCATCATTCTGAGTGGTATGAAATTTCTGTATGTCAACAATGCATGTCTTGGCTAACAATAACAGTGTTTAGACCGGAATTCTGCGCATTTCTGTACCCTCAAACACGCATACTTTGTGCTCACCCTAAAAAGCCCATTTATAGGGCTCATATAGTGAAAATGGCAAGATAAACGGTCACTTCTAAAAAACTGTGCCCTAGCCTATTTTGGTAAAGTTTTTTTGTAAGTATAAGAATAGCATCTAGAATAAGAATACTTACTGTGATGTATATGCTGCTGTTTCCGCTTCTGTGAATTTAGTGATCTTAACTTCTTTATGTGTCTTATGCTCGCCCGCATGAATTGCCTTACGGGGATAAATAAAGTATTTTGACTTGACTTGACGACTTGACGACTGTGACTTGCACGAGTTGCAAACTTATCCGTCCTCCACGGAAATTATTCGTACCTGTAACTCCTAGGAACAGGAAGAACTACACGGACACCCACCAGCCTCCAACAACTGGCATGTTTTGAATCTGTCATAGGAGTAAACCACACAGACTGACACCTATTCAGTAATGCTTTAAAAAACAATGAAATAGTCGATAACACTGCATCCTGTGAAATATACAGTCAGCGTCAAAATAAAGTATCCACCTGTTTCGATCGAATTTTATGGAAAAGTATCCACCTGTTTCAATCAATTTTTTTTTAACCAAAAGCAGAGTGATACATATATTTGGTATATTTAAGTCATTTGTCCATTTGTCTGAAGGGTGAAGAAAGTGTTTTTGTTGTGATGAGGAAACCACATAAGCCACACGCTTAGGTGCACATGGTGTCAAAATCAAAAGCCACAAGAACACAAACACCATTTTCAGTCGAATTTACGCAGATTTTATGGTTTTTATTCTCACACAAAAATTACAGTAAGGTTCAGAATTCACTCCCAGACAACATTATGTTATTCAAATCATCTTTATTACAGCGATTTGATGTCTAGTCACGCTTGAGTAAACAAAAGTCTAAATCAACACGGTCAGCGCTTTCAAACAAATTATCGAAAACAATTGTTGCAATAGTCTTTAATGTAATGATTTTATGCACAATATTCAATTCTTTAACTTGACAAGAAAATCTCGCAAACAATGATTAAAACAAACAACAAAAAGCGCCTACACGTGACGAGAGCAGAACGCAAAATGCCATCACAAAGACCACAAAAGGGTACAGAAATGCGAAGAACTCCACCCTAAATACTGTTACTGTTACACAAGACATGCATGTCACAACGCAAGCAACTACTTTAGTAAGTACACCCCCCTAAATATCGCTACCGAAAAACGTGCTCACTTGGATATCATATTTCATACGTACCTGCACAACACCAAAGAAGCGTTTCCTGACTAAATTGTTCAATGTTCGTAAATGTTTTCCGCGATACTGTCACCTGCAGTGACCTGATAAGTGCACAAGCATCAAATACTGCCGTTTTACAGGGTCCTTTGAATCAACGGCCAAACTGATGGCCGCAATTTTCATAATAATAATAATAATAATAATAATTGTATTTATAAAGCGCATATTCGTGTAAGAGTACATGCTCTAAGCGCTAACAAAAATTAACAGACAATAAAAAGGGTCAAAAGCAATATGTAATAACGAGGAAACCCCAGAATGAAAAACTGACAAAAGATCAACAGTCAGGATAGTGAAAACTCAATGAGATCTTGTCTGAACCTTTTTCATTACAAATATGCGTTGAATAGGTAAGTTTTTAGATGGCTTTTGAATGAACTTTCTGATTATATTAATCTTAAAGAGCAGCTTGTTCCAAGTTGAGTAGAGTAGAGTTGTGCGCATTTTTGTACCCGCAAACACGCATACTTTGTGCACACCCTCAAAAGCCCATTTATAGGGCTCATATAGTGAAAATGGCAAGATAAACGGTCGTCTTTAACGGTGACGCGGACGGAGAAAAAATTCACGGAGACTACCACAGCATTAGGGGCCTGTGTTCTACTGAAATCTGTAATAAAAAGTTAGGATCAAATTTGTTCTACCTTGTTCAGCAATTTTCCTAGCCTATCATATTTGCGATATTTTGGGGGTGTACTTACTAAAGTAGGTGCTGTGTTGTGACATGCATGTCTTGTGTATTTAGGGTGGAGTTCTTCGCATTTCTGTACCCGCAAACACGCATACATTGTGCAGCTCATTTATAAGGCTCATATAGTGAAAATGGCACTTATCAGGTCACTGCAGGTGACATGTATCGCGGAAAACATTTACGAACATTGAACAATTTAGTCAGGAAACGCTTCTTTGGTGTTGTGAAGTTCCCTTGTCACCGCATGTGCAGGTACGTATGAAATATGATATCCAAGTGAGCACTTTTTTTCGGTAGCGATATTTTGGGGGTGTACTTACTAAAGTAGTTGCTGCGTTGTGACATGCATGTCTTGTGTAACAGTAACCGTATTAAGGGTGGAGTTCTTCTCATTCTGTACCAGCAAACACGCATTCTTTGTGCAAGCCCATTTTATAAGGCTCATATAGTGAAAATGGCAAGATAAACGGTCGTCTTTCACGTTGACGCGAAAAAAAAATTCACGGAGACCACCACAGCATAAGGGGCCTGTGCTCTACTGATTTCTGTAATAAAAAGTTAGGATCAAATTTGATCTACCTTCCGCTATATAAAAAGCCTAATTAGACTAGCCTATGAAGCGAACCATGAAACAGACAAAACAAATGAGGTTGAGAGTCTTTGAAGTAAGATAGTGTGATCAACAGTATCAAAAGCAGCTGACAGATCAAGTAGAGATAAGAGGCGGATCAGTCTCACTTTCATTTTCGGGTTCTTGTTCCTTCAAATCTATCACCTCATCCGCATCGACCTCATTTTCAACGCAGACTGCAGGATCAAGAATATTTTCTCAAAGTATAGTGCACACACAAGAATACTATCCCACTTATGTCATATCAAAAGTTCATTGAAATCGCTTTGATAATTTCGTCACAAAAACCCATCAAAAGTGCAATCTGTTTAATATTGACGGAATATGCGTAAAGATGGGAGTAGGGACACTTCATTGGTTGCTGTGATAATATGTGTTTGCGAAAACGAATATAATATGATGCAAATATTCGGGCACATGCTCGGTTTTTTCAGAATTATCTTCTGAAACTTATAGGAGAGATTCATTGCTTATAGATGACCGTAAATTGAGGCTCTCAGTTCCTTATATGGCTTGAAAACAGTGCTTACTAAAGAGCCTACTATATTTGGTACGCTTGATTCAGTTTCTTTTAATATACTGACGTCCAAAAGAAACGCGAAAAATATCTTCCATCTTTCAATTCATTTTTTCCGGTATTAACAAAAGTTACCTCATTTTTGGCACCCAGTATATCAAGACCGATGTTTGAGGGAAAGCGTTCTGCGAATTTTACCGCATCAGCGCACTTGCAGTCCACGTGAAGCCCGAGTTAGCTGTGACACATTTCGTGTGCAGTTCAGCTGCATGTGCAAGCAAAGCACAAAAGCTGAGCAGTGAGTAGTGTTCACTGTCACTAGGGGATAAAAAGGGCACAAAGATACAGGTTTCGTCAGTCCCTCATTCGACGCTATCACGATGCCACGACTCACTTCTGCACAACGCGAGAGGGCCATTGGACGTCTGCAGTCTGGGGACACGCAGAAAGCCGTGGCTGCGACTTTCCAATGCCACATTTCCACCATTTATCGTCTTCAGCATCGGTTCGTGACAACTGGCGCTACTGCTGATGCTGATGCCCAGCGGAGCGGCAGACCTCGAGCGACCACGCCAAGGCAAGATCGCCACATTTTCCCCATCCATGCTCAAGATCCCTTCAGAACAGGTGCAGAAACAGCCAGAACTGTTATAGGGACACACCAGGCACCCATTTCTAGGCAAACGGCCAGCCGGCGAATGCGCTCCAGGGGGCTGAGGAACTGCCGTCCAGCCAGGGGACCCGTCCTCACCGTGCGCCATAGACAGGCACGCCTGCAGGGCCAACATTCCCAGGGCAGCCGGCAACACGTTGGTCCGCTCAATGACCCGCCACTGCCAGGCCGTCATCGATGCTAATGGGGCCATACTCACTATTGACTGTTCTGTTAAAGCGCAAATGGCGCATCCGTCACCGCAACCTTACAATACGTCAGTGTTGTGCTGTACAAAAATTGGACATTAATAATGAAATTTGAATTTTGTTACGATTTTTTCATTATGCAATAAATGAAACTAGACACTGTTTTTCGCGTTTCTTTTGGACGTCAGTATACATTTGTTTTGGTGGAAAAGACGGTGACTTGTCTTATGAAGAAAGATTCTTAAACAATCACGTGTTCTTTACGGCGACATCAACTTTCCCCATTTTGTTCACTTGCTCCCTAATATGCTGCGTAGGGGGGTAGGTTTCATATTGTTTCATTTGTTCATGACCTTTATTCATTAAATGTACAGTATGATTAATCCTGATACTGTTTAGGGAAATGGTCTAGCATCACAAAAATATTATTTTAAAGATACCCCTCCGCTTAAAATTGTATCGCACCAAGAAAATGTCGGACATTTTCGTTAATTCCTGTTTTTTGAGGTAGAGAAATCAGACAAAATTGATTTAAGCTTCAAGTAAAATAACATTTCGCAAATGCCAATAAAAAACAATAGACGCCAAAGAAAATCTGTGAAATCTCTTTTATTTTCAACGTGTTTTTTCCTTCGGAAGAAACGCCGTTAACTTGGCCTTTTTTGGGCATTTTCACATTTTAGGAATTCAGTTCAATACTAGCAAAGTGCATGGAAATTATGTAGAGCACAACCTCAAGTCTATAGTAGTATGTGACTGAATTCATTTCAATTGTTATGGTATGTTAATCACACGGCAAACATGTTTTCAAGGTCAAGGTCACTGGTTTGTCTATTTACTTCAAAACATTTTACTTCATCGCTCAGAATAAGCAGTTTAGTGTTGCTCACTTTTGTCGCCGTGATTTGATGAGTTCACAGCATCCTCAGAATAAAATATGACAGCAAAATCTTCATAACTCAAGCGTGACCTTGACCTTTACTAGAGGTCACCAGAAAGGCGTTCTTTATCAATGCATATTGGTCAAATGTTATGCCAAAAGTTTGTATTTACAAAATTTTTCACCCAGTCTCTATGACCTTTACTCCCAAGGTCAAGGTCACCAAAGGTGTACACAAGAAATCTTCTCATACGAACATCGTTTGTGCTAATTTTGTTTTGCCTGGTGCTTGTGACTGCTTGTTCTTTTGCTTATTCTAACAGAGCGATGAAAGAAATGTTTGGGAGTAAACAGACAAACCGATGACCTTGAACCTTGTAGACATGTTTGCCGTGTGATTAACATACCGTCATACTACTTGAAGATGTAATTCAGTCCACTTACTACTGTAGGACTTGAGGTTGTGTTCTACATACTTTTCATCACACTTTTGCCAGTAATGTATGCCAGTATTTTTCATCCGTGAAATTTGAGATTGTCCAAAAAAAAAAAAAAAAAAGGCAAATAACGGCGTGTTGTTCCCAAGGGAAAAACACGTTTGAAAATAAAAGAGGTTTCACCGGATTTGCTTTTATATGTCTATTTTTTTTATATTTGCATTCGCGTAATATGTATTTTTTCCTTGCAGTTTCATATTAAGTTTGTCTAATTTTCTGTACCTGTACCTCAAAACAGGAATTAATGGAAAATTGTTCCGACATTTTCTGAGTGCGTTTTAAAAATTTGAGGCAACTCAAAAGGTACACTCTTAAAGATATGTATTTTAGGGATGCTGGACCATTTTCTTTAAAAAGCATGATGTGCGTCTCCTGCAAATGATCTCTCAAGCGTAGCAACTGCAGCAGCTTATATGTCAGCCCGGTCCCCATCAGTAAGAGAATTGGCGTCTATATGGAAAAAGGAAGATTTGATAACCGAGAGCCGCCTACAAGGCAAATCTGTTGTCATTTCGTTGGACCACCGCAGGGTGTTTGCCTAACATATCCAGTAGTCAAAACTTGAAGTGTGTGCACAATACCTGCTGCAGCGGCGTCATTTGTAATCTTTGCTGTGTATAGTCAATTTTTGTACCCCAACCACAATATGGATTCCCCTCATTACCACTCACAGCCAACGGGACATAGTGGATGGGCTAGTAACACGTAAAGTGCCAAGCCTCTCCTCTAAAAAGTGGTAAATAACAAATACGCTGTGTACATGGTGGCCGTCATATCAGGCTACTTGGTAACCTACCCCCGTAGTGGTTAATGCTCTGTTTAATTAGAAAAAGGTATTTTAAGTCACCTATTTCAAGCAGTGAAGAGTTCATGAAATTTGATGTGGGATGCACGTTTTTCCTTCTTCTGGATCACTCTACTTTTCCCAGTATGTAAAACAATGACAAGTTAAAACTGGTTGCTGCTTGCAGCAAAATATAAACCTACCCCCCACGCAGCATGTAATGAAGGAAATGGAAAAAAAATGGGTAAAAATAATGACCGCTGTAAAGAAGACGTGCTTGTTTAGATTCACGGATCTTTCTTCATACGACTAGTCATTGTCTTTTCCACCAAGACAAATGTATAAAAAGAAATTGAATCAAGTGTAGCAATTATGGCAGGCTCTTTGGTAAGCACCGCTTTCAGCCCATATAGGGAACTGATAGCTTCAATTAACGGCCATCTATTAGCAATGAATCTCTCATACAAGTTCCGGAAGATAATTCTGAAACACCGAGCATGTGCCCGAATATTTGCATCATATTATACACCTTATCACAGCAACCGATCAAGTGTCCCTACTCCCATCTTTACGCATACTCAGCCATTATTAAAACAGGTTGCACTTTCGATGGCTGTTTGTGACAAAAGTACAATAGAGATTTCAATGAACTTTTGATATGACAACAACTGGGATACTATTCTTAAGTGTGCACGGCTCTTTAAAAAAAAAAACCGTTCACTACTCACAACGCAGCAACTACTTTAATAAGTACACCCCCACAAATTATCGCTTACCCGAAAAAAAGTGCTCACTTGGATATCATATTCCATACATTCGGTGACAAGGGAACTTCACAACACCCAAAGAAGCGTTTCCTGGCTAAATTATTCACAATGTTCGTAAATGTTTTTCCGCGATGACATGTCACCTGCAGTGACCTGCCAAGTGCACCAAGCATCAAATACAGTCGGTTTAAAGGGCCCTTTATCTCAACGGCCAAACTGATGGCCGCAATTATCCAGGAAGCATCATTCTGAGTGGTATTGAAATTTCTGCATGTCAACAATGCATGTCTTGTCTAACAAGAACAGTGTTTAGGCCGGAATTTTGTGCATTTCTGTACCCGCAAACACGCACACCCTCAAAAGCCAATTTATAGGGCTCATATAGGGAAAATGGCAAGATAAACGGTCACTTTTATAAAACTTTGCCCCAGCCGATTTTGGTAAAGTTTTTTTGTAAGTATAAGAATAGCATCTAGAATAAGAATCAGCAGGTTTTAGCTTTGAAGCAATTTGTTTAAGCAGCTGAGCCAATTTGACCGGACCAGGTCCAGTCAACTTCCGGGCGAGACATTGTTAAACCTTAAACAAATTGCTTCAAATGCAAACTCAAATGTTTTGAGTTGTTTAAGTGTTTTTCTTACACATACCAAAACTTTACCAAATTCGGTTGGGGCAAAATTTGTCTTTTTGGTCTTAAAAATGGCAGCCGAGTTGAAATTGGACGTAAGTACGAACTGACTGTTTTGACCACCTGTGGCACAATATATTACCACACAGTTATGGTCTAAAAATAAAAAATAGCATCATACTAGTTTGCTATTTACTTTTGACAAGAAAAAAGAAGTAGAAATGTAACAAAATGATAATACAGCAAGAAAATTCGTAAATTATCACCGATGATTTGAACTTTCGCCGCACATTCACTTAACTTTTCTTCAACATGAAATGGACAACATCAAAATACTGAATGCAGTCTGACTCTGCAATGGATTAAGCATACAAAACAATCTTTTCATGGATTCAAAACATACTTTTCAAGATTGTTCTGACTCATTCCCCATCCCACCCCCAACGTCACTACCCGCCGTCCGGTATTCCTATTCAAAGCACACTCAGTTACACCAGACTGCTTTCATACATGCTGGTACATTCCGTGCCTCTTTCAATTGATGTACCAGTCAAACAGTGCTTTGCAAAACTTTATAGAGGCAACAGAATAGTAGTCGTGGATTCTTGCACATCTGTTCTGACCTCAGTAGAGCTCTTTGTCATCTTTTTCACTGTCTTGCTTCCAGGGCGCAGAATTTACACAGCTCTCTACCCGACAATGACCGCATGCTGCTGTACACACCAGTCCATGTTTCCGGCATGTACACTGTGATGTGGCACAATTCCCTTTACAGTTGCAGCGGATTACATTGAGCAGATCATTCGGTGCAGCAGGCATATCACTTGGGACAGGCAACAGCATGCCTTTGTTAACCACCCAGCCCCAGTCTTCTGGGTTCAGTTGCAGATGTTGATCGAGATGTTTCCATGTTTGCACCTGGTGGTATGCGCGGAAACAGTGGAATTTTACTGATTATAAAGATGGAGGGAGGGAACTTGGATGAGTGTATTTTGCAGAAATAATAATAATAATAATAATTTTATTTATAAAGCGCATATTCATGTAAGATTACATGCTCTAAGCGCTAACGAAAATTTAACAGACAATAAAAAGCAATATGCAATAACGAGGAATACCCCAGAATGAAAAAACTGACAAAAGATCAACAGTCAGGATAGTGAAAACTCAATGAGATCTTGTCTGAACCTTTTTCATTACAAATATGCTTTGAATAGGTAAGTTTTTAGATGGCTTTTGAATGACTTTCTGATTTATTGATCTTAAAGATAATGGCAGCTTGTTCCAAGTTTGGGGACCGAAAATTGGAAAAAGAACGTCTACCATAGTTATGCAATTTACATCGAGGTACAGACAAAAGATTTGAATTTTCAGAACGAAGACTCCTGGATGGTTGCATAATTGGCACAAGTAAATTCATGTATGTAACTGTTGCTGCATCTATGGTAATAAAAGGACGTATTTGCTAGTTTCCGAATTTGGATGTATAGAATTTTACACAGATGATTTATCTGTGCATCCATTGTGAGACACTCATCCAGGAATACCCCTAGATCCTTCACTGTCCTTAGAAAATTGGTACCACTAATATTAAAGATGTTGAGTGAATTGTGCAGATGTTTTCTTAGGTTACTGGCCAATGGCTATGACCTCTGTCATCTTTTTCATTCATTTTTAATTTTTTCTGACTGAACCATTCTTCCACAGCTTCAATTGAAGAGGACACTTCAGTCATAAGGTTAGGTAAATGAGTAGAGTAGAAGATTTTGGCAGCTGCGAGTCATCAGCAAAAAAAAAAGTGGTATGAGATATTTGTGACTGTAAAAAGCAGAACCGAGAGGTATTTCCATATATGATGTGAAGAGGAATAGGACGCAAGGACCGAGCCTTGGGGAACTCCATAGCGCACAGGCAGAGATGGTAGAATTAATGCCATTTACTGAGACGGTTTGTGTACGATTTCCCAAATACGAAGCGAACCAGGAAAGTACGCATTGCCAGACAAGCCAAGATGAGGTGGAGAGTCTTTGACAACAGGTATCAAAAGCAGCTGATAGATCAAGTAGAGATAAGATGGATACCTGACCATTATCAGAGGCATTCAAAAGATCATTTACTACACAGAGCTGTTTCTGTACTGTGACCTTTCAAGTAAGCTGACTGGTTTGGTTCTAGAAAGTTTATGATCAAGTTTTATGATTCATTCAAAAATCCATCTAAAAACTTACTCTATTCAAAGCATATTTGTAATAGTAAAAAGGTTCAGACAAGATCTCAGATGAGTTGTTCATCATCCTGACTGTTGATCTTTTGTCAGTTTTTCATTCTGGGGTATTAACCGTTAGTGCATTATGCTTTTTGACCGTGTTTTTATTGTCGGTTAAATTTTTGTTAGCGCTTAGAGCATGGGTAATGTTACATGAAATATGCGCTTTATAAATAAATGATTATTATTATTATTGATTACACTTATTATTATGTATTACCTTATTATTATCAATTAAATGATTTAATAGTGCAATAGGGACAATGCGTTCTAGGAACCTTCGATAAAAAAAGGAAAGCATTAGAAAGCGGGGCCGATAACTCTGATAGGATCCTCATGGATCAGAATGTCGACTTTTTTAAGAGCATGTTGTGAAAGCACTGAAGGAACAAAGAACCCAGAAGACAGGGAAAGTATTTATTATGTATGTCACTAGGGGAAGTAGTTCATCAAGGCAGTCGAAGAGAAGTGTTGTAGGGACTGGATCAAGTTTTCACAGGGATTTTTTTCGGCATCTTAGAGAATGGTTTCTTTAACTTGGTCAGCAGAAAACAGGTTTATTAAAGCCAGCCAACTGCAGCTCCTGCAGAAAACAGGATTAGAAGTTTGCCGTGAGGTAGAGTTCAAATTACTTCTTTATGGTCTTCGATCTTTCTTAGTAAAATAAGTATTAAATTGTCAGGCAGTTCATCCATAGGAATTTTAGATGGGAAAAATAAACATCATTGTTGCCCAATAGTTGGCCAGTTAGTCGAAACATCTCTTTGGTAGACCACAGCATTTTCTATGCGATTGCAGATTGAAAGTTTCTTTTGGCTTTTCACAGCTCAGAGTGGTTACTAGGTTGCGATGATGAGCGTATATTTGCCGATGTATGGATAGAAACCAGATTTGCGCAAACCGTCGTTCTGCACATCGCCGCTTTTGTTTGGCCTTTTTAATGTCATCTGTCATCCACGGAGGCTGTGGACGTTCGTCAATTACTCTTGTATTTTCAGGTGCATGTTGGTCTAATAATTTTCGGAGTTTTTTTAGTCGTACATGTCAGCATGAGTTTTGAGGGTTAGTACTGACAGTAGTGGATACAATTTTCAAAAATATCTGATTTGAACTTGTCCGATGTGCAAGGCTCTTAAGTTGCGAGAGATTATTGTTTTTAGTTAGCTTATAAGGTTTTGGAAAAACAGACGTTGTTAGAGAAATAACAAAGTGATCTGAAATTAGTTTGTCAGTTATATCATAGAGTAGGTACAATCGCTTGTCCTGTTGGTAATTATCCAGTCAAGAGTGTGGCCTAAACGATGGGTTGATGCATTAAACAAGTTGGTCTAGACTGTGGACTGTGGAGTAGATTTTTTAAGGTATTTACTTGTGCATCAGTAGTGGAATCATAATGAAAGTTTAAAGTCACCAACAGATGTATATAGACAATCACATGGAAATATAGGATTCAAGTAAGTCTGAGAATTCGTCAATAAACATGCTGTTGGTGACAATTGTTCTTCTTACTAGGTGGGGGGCGATATAAGCAGATAAATACCATGCATCTATTTTGATGAACTAGGCGCATTTCACAGACTTTCCATTGTTAGAAAGGTTTTGGTGATGGATGTTGTCGACACATGATTAGCGATTAGACTTTTTTAGTACAATGGCAATCCCACCACCAGGACCAGTGAGGGCGGGGGAAAGAAATATTGTGGCGTAACCCGCAGGCGTCAGTGATAGTTATGTCACTCTCATCACCTAATGGGGCGGAGCCATAGGTCTCTGTGAGAAATGCAATATCATAATTTTCTTCACTGATAAGATCAGCTAAATCGATGGTTTTGTTTCTGCATGACTGAGTGTTAAGATGCAGTAGTTTTAAAGGAACTTTTGTTTAATGTTGTTAGGACCGTTATCATTGTTAGCATAGTTTATATGTTTAGCACTCTTTCCTGGAATTGACCTTATTTGAAGGTCTTAACGATGTTTTGAGACAGTTGTACATCTGAGCAAGATCTGCTATTGTTAATGATAGCTGGATACTGTAACTGTCGAACTGACCAAGCATGATATAAAGGTGGGGGAGAATAAACATGTGAAACGGTAAAACATAATAACTATTATAACTTAAAGTGGGGTAATGGGAAAATAAAAAGGAATAAATGTACATGGAACACAATCAAAAGGGTAAGAAACAAGCGTAGGATTAACAAAGTTCATCGCGTCAGACTTCATTGTCGGTTTCTTGACAATTACGCCCATGCGTAAGATGGATGCTGGTTGAGGTAGTTGTAGAAATTAGTGTCAGCATAGTACATCTGATTTGACCAGTCTCTATGGCGGCTCCTCCTTGGTGAAGAGCTGGGCTGAGTGGCATGTCGCGGGGGACGTCGTTTGATGACCACGGGAGTAGTGTCCATCGCCGTGACTGTTGGCGTCGACGTGCATAAGTGCGTCGTCGTCGGTGGTTGCTCCCAGACAAGTTGCGAGAGATGCCGTCCAATCTTGGCCGCCAGCATACTCGAGCCACTTTCCGTCGGGTGTATCCCATCAGTGAGACAACCCCTCCGGCCAAGATAGTCGTGATCAACAAACGATATCAGATTTTTATCCTGAAGTTCATCAAGAACTTGAGCATTGAAAAGTTCTCTTTGTGCTTTTAGTTCAGGTCTAGTAGATGGTGCAACTCTCGATATTACGATCGAAGTGCGCGGGTATCTGTTTGGACAGACTGTTGACTGCAGTGATGAGCTTCCTGCTTGAGTGGTTTGCAGATTCAGTTTTTAGATTGTTTACACCCATGTGTAAAAGGATGGCTGCAGGAGTGGGTATCATCTGCAATGGCTTTGTCTGCGTCCTCTATTTTGGCAGCTGGCTTCATCATCACTTTCAAGCCGTAGGATGATCCCAAGCGATCAGGGTCAATGCCTCGGAGGACCGAGTCATGTATGATCACAACAGACGGGCCCTGGGGTTTCTATAATCACAACCATGACTTGTTTTTTGCAGGTTATTCTTCGAACTCCCACTGCTTGGATCATGATTCCTATTCACCTTACCGCCTCTGCTTGTTGGCTCCATTTTGTTTTCTAGAATGGTCTTTCATTGAGGCAAGTTTGGACGCTATGTCAACCAAGGCTGTCCAGGATGTAGAGCTGCTTTTTGTTTGCTGAATATGCTGACTTTTGTCACGGGAAGTGGAGGGTGTGTCAGCAGGGATCTTGCAATGTTCTTTTGTACAAAAGTACAAACGAGATTTCAATGAACTTTTGATATGACACAACTGGGATACTATTCTTAAGTGTGCACGGCTCTTTGAGAAAAACCCGTTCCTTACTCACAAACGCAGCAATACTACTTTTAGTATCGTACACCCCCTAAATATCGCTACCGAACAAAGTGCTCACTTGGATATCCATACTTAACTGCACATGCGGTGACAAGGGAACTTCGCACCACCAAAGAAGCGTTTCCTCGCTAAATTGTTCAATGTTCGTAAATGTTTTCCCGCCGTGCATGTCACCTGCATACGCAGCAACTACTTTAGTAAGTACACCCCCCTAAATATCGCTACCCGAAAAAAGTGCTCACTTGGATATCCACTACTTAACTGCACATGCAGTGACAAGGGGAAACTTCACACCCACCAAAGAAGCGTTTCCTGGCTAAATTGTTCAATGTTCGTAAATGTTTTCCGCCGTGCATGTCACCTGCAGTGATCTGCCAAGTGCACAAGCATCAAATACAGTCGGATTTAAAGGGCCCTTTATTTCAACGGCCAAACTGATGGCCGCAATTTTCCAGGAAGCATCATTCTGAGTGGTATGAAATTTCTGTATGTCAACAATGCATGTCTTGGCTAACAATAACAGTGTTTAGACCGGAATTCTGCGCATTTCTGTACCCTCAAACACGCATACTTTGTGCTCACCCTAAAAAGCCCATTTATAGGGCTCATATAGTGAAAATGGCAAGATAAACGGTCACTTCTAAAAAACCTAGCCTATTTGGGTAAAGTTTTTTTGTAAGTATAAGAATAGCATCTAGAATAAGAATACTTACTGTGATGTATATGCTGCTGTTTCCGCTTCTGTGAATTTAGTGATCTTAACTTCTTTATGTGTCTTATGCTCGCCCGCATGAATTGCCCTACGGGGATAAATAAAGTATTTTGACTTGACTTGACGACTTGAACTCTGCAACTGTGACTTGCACGAGGTGCAAACTTAGCCACAAGAACACAAACACCATTTTCAGTCGAATTTACGCAGATTTTATGGTTTTATTCTCACACAAAAATTACAGTAAGGTTCAGAATTCACTCCCAGACAACATTATGTTATTCAAATCATCTTTATTACAGCGATTTGATGTCTAGTCACGCTTGAGTAAACAAAAGTCTAAATCAACACGGTCAGCGCTTTCAAACAAATTATCGAAAACAATTGTTGCAATAGTCTTTAATGTAATGATTTTATGCACAATATTCAATTCTTTAACTTGACAAGAAAATCTCGGAAACAATGTTATTCAAATCATCTTTATTAATTATCATTAATGTGAATAGGAATTACGATCCAAGTGGTGGGAGTTCAAAGAAAACTGTTAAATCAACTCTGAATCTGCAAACACATCAAGCAGGGAGCTTGTTACTGCAGTTAACTGTTTGTCCTACGACCGGCCCCCGGAGTGTAGTGGTTAGCACTTCGGACCATGACCGGGAGACCCGGGTTCGTATCCCCCCCCCCCCCCCCTTAAGCAAGCGGGATTTTTTCCTACCTAGGTCGGCTCCTACCCAGAGCAAACACCATTTTCAGTCGAATTTACGCAGATTTTATGGTTTTATTCTCACACAAAAATTACAGCAAGGTTCAGAATTCACTCCCAGACAACATTATGTTATTCAGATCATCTTTATTGCAGCGATTTGATGTCTGGTCACGCTTGAGTAAACAAAAGTCTAAATCAACGCGGTCGGCGCTTTCTAACAGATTATCGAGAACAATCTTTGCAATAGTCTTTGATGTGATGATTTTATGCACAATATTCAATTGTTTAACTTGACAAAAAAATCTCGGAAACAACAATCCCGAAAAACGCGCTCACCTGGATATCATATTTCATACGTACCTGCACATGCGGTGACAAGGGAACTTCACAACACCAAACAATATTCAATTGTTTAACTTGACAAGAAAATCTCGGAAACAATGATTAAAAACATTTACGAACATTGAACAATTTAGTCAGGAACGCTTCTTTGGTGTTGTGAAGTTCCCTGTCACCGCATGTGCAGGTACGTATGAAATATGATATCCAAGTGAGCACTTTTTTCGGTTAGCTATAATTTTGGGGGTGCACTTACTAAAGTAGTTGCTGCGTTGTGACATGCATGTCTTGTGTAACAGTAACCGTATTAAGGGTGGAGTTCTTCTCAGTTCTGTACCAGCAAACACGCATACTTTGTGCAAGCCCATTTTATAAGGCTCATATAGTGAAAATGGCAGATAAACGGTCGGTTTTTCACGTTGACGCGAAAAAAAAAATTCACGGAGACCACCACAGCATAAGGGGCCTGTGCTCTACTGATTTCTTGTAATAAAAATAGTTAGGATTCAAATTTGATCTCCCTTCCGCTATATAAAAAGCCTAATTAGACTAGCCTATGAAGCGAACCATGAAACAGACAAAACAAATGAGGTTGAGAGTCTTTGAAGTAAGATAGTGTGATCAACAGTATCAAAAGCAGCTGACAGATCAAGTAGAGATAAGAGGCGGATCAGTCTCACTTTCATTTTCGGGTTCTTGTTCCTTCAAATCTATCACCTCATCCGCATCGACCTCATTTTCAACGCAGACTGCAGGATCAAGAATATTTTCTCAAAGTATAGTGCACACACAAGAATACTATCCCACTTATGTCATATCAAAAGTTCATTGAAATCGCTTTGATAATTTCGTCACAAAAACCCATCAAAAGTGCAATCTGTTTAATATTGACGGAATATGCGTAAAGATGGGAGTAGGGACACTTCATTGGTTGCTGTGATAATATGTGTTTGCGAAAACGAATATAATATGATGCAAATATTCGGGCACATGCTCGGTTTTTCAGAATTATCTTCTGAAACTTATAGGAGAGATTCATTGCTTATAGATGACCGTAAATTGAGGCTCTCAGTTCCTTATATGGCTTGAAAACAGTGCTTACTAAAGAGCCTACTATATTTGGTACGCTTGATTCAGTTTCTTTTAATATACTGACGTCCAAAAGAAACGCGAAAAATATCTTCCATCTTTCAATTCATTTTTTCCGGTATTAACAAAAGTTACCTCATTTTTGGCACCAGTATATCAAGACCGATGTTTGAGGGAAGCGTTCTGTGAATTTTACCGCATCAGCGCACTTGCAGTCCACGTGAAGCCCGAGTTAGCTGTGACACATTTCGTGTGCAGTTCAGCTGCATGTGCAAGCAAAGCACAAAAGCTGAGCAGTGAGTAGTGTTCACTGTCACTAGGGGATAAAAAGGGCACAAAGATACAGGTTTCGTCAGTCCCTCATTCGACGCTATCACGATGCCACGACTCACTTCTGCACAACGCGAGAGGGCCATTGGACGTCTGCAGTCTGGGGACACGCCAGAAGCCGTGGCTGCGACTTTCCAATGCCACATTTCCACCATTTATCGTCTTCAGCATCGGTTCGTGACAACTGGCGCTACTGCTGATGCCCAGCGGAGCGGCAGACCTCGAGCGACCACGCCAAGGCAAGATCGCCACATTTTCCCCATCCATGCACAAGATCCCTTCAGAACAGGTGCAGAAACAGCCAGAACTGTTATAGGGACACACCAGGCACCCATTTCTAGGCAAACGGCCAGCCGGCGAATGCGCTCCAGGGGGCTGAGGAACTGCCGTCCAGCCAGGGGACCCGTCCTCACCGTGCGCCATAGACAGGCACGCCTGCAGTGGGCGCAAGGCCACCTCAACTGGAACAATGTTCGCTGGCAGAACGTGCTTTTCAGTGATGAAAGCCGTTTCTGCATTGGCCATGCCGACGGGCGTGTTCGGGTATGGAGAAAATGAGGTGACCGCCTAGCTGACAACTGTGTCGTGGAAAACAACGCCTGGGGCAGGCCCAGCCTCAGGTTGTGGAGCGCCATCGGCCACAACCAGGTGGCTGGTTTACCTGATGACAAAATTCACCGACTCCAGCGAATTCAAAATTGTGCTGCAAGACTAGTCTTGAAAAAAAAAAAAACGGGAAAGGTCTACTCCTTTATTAAGAAGCCTTCACTGGCTGCCTATAAGAGCAAGAATTGAATACAAAGTATCAACCATTTGCCACAGAGCTTTCCATAGCAATGACTTACCCAGTTACATACATGATTTACTTGTGCCATATGCACCATCCAGGAGTCTTCGTTCTGAAAATTCAAATCTTTTGTCTGTACCTCGATATAAATTGCATAACTATGGTAGACGTTCTTTATCCATTTTCGGTCCCCAAACTTGGAACAAGCTGCCATTATCTTTAAGATCAATAAAATCAGAAAGTTCATTCAAAACCCATCTAAAAACTTACCTATTCAAAGCATATTTGTAATGAAAAAGGTTCAGAGGAGCCAGCCTATGAGCTGCTAGCAGTCGTGGTCGAACAGCTGGGCGACGTGATCTTGAGGCCGAAGTGGTGAAGACGGTGTGGTGTCGTATGGCTTGACGGCTGAGGATGGTGTTAGTTGCCATACGAAGCTGCCTTTGGATGCTGGTTGAGGTGGCATCCCGCTGCAGTAGGGCCTGCCTCTCAACGAAACGATCTTCTCTTGGAGTCGTCTGCCTAGGCCGACCTGACCGTGGCCTCTCTTCAATGCTGTTGGTCGCCCTAAAACGCTGGTTCAGTCTAACAATAACTGAATGATGCACACCAAGTCGTCGCGCCACTTCAGCCTTTGCAATGCCATCTTGCATCCACGCAATCGCTCTGGATTTGTCAAAAGTGCTAAGCTTTCTTCTTGGTGGCATGGTGTGAAAAGGGCTGACAGTAACCAAGCCGGCGCTTATAAAGCCAAAAGAAGGGATATAAAACTCACTCAAGAGACTGCTCTTGCACAGGAAAAACAAATTTTCCATTTTACACACCTTGTGTCCCCAGCAAGCTTGCTGCAAAACAGGCACAGTTAACGCAAATTTGCACTTTTTATCCCGCGCGATAACGAGGTCACCGAGGTCACCCCGTGCGCACTACCAGTTGACACAGGCTCGCTTACACACTGCTGTTTGAGATTCCATCATTGGTTGCCGCATAACAACAACAAAAATGTTTTCTGAAGGGATGAATCAACCCCCTGTGTGCGAGGACATGTGCTTAACTTGATGTGACTAGTATATTATTAATGGTGGGTTTTTAAAGAGCGCGATTCAATCTGTCAAGAAAATAGTGTTATTTCCCTTTTCAAACACAAATGTGCTTGAAAGGGGAGCGTTTTTGCATAATCCCTTTTTTTTTTTCTTTTTTTTTTTTTTGCTGTCCCACCTCTTTGCTATGAAGGCCCATGTGGTTTGGACTGCGGGACAGGGCCGCATTCCACGCTTCCTGTCATAAATATTCCGGCATTAACCAGGCCCGGGAACTACGATCCATTATTAATGGTTCGCAATCTTCTTCCAATCCACCGATTAAATCGCGGTTTTCTCGACACCATTCGATGTGCCTACATGTGCCTCGATGTGATGTATACCAGACAGACGAATTTATAATTTTCCTGCCAATAGTCTGAGTAATAATTTTCTCTGAAAAGTCAGAATGTTAGCAGCCATTAAACGCAGTTTTGTTTTTCTCAAGGATAAGTGCATTTTTCAACACAAACGGATCTACTACTCACACTATTAGCGAAAAAAATTTGTAATGAACGTTTTTTCTGGTGTAATTCACTGGGACGCATGGAATGATGGGGAAAAAAACAAAACAAAAACAAAAAAACGTGATTCAATCGGTCAATTAGGAAAAGGCGTGATTTACCGTTTTATGCACGTGTGCTTGTCTGTGAGAAAGGAGAGCGTTTTTGCGACACCATTCGATGTGCCTTCATGAAGTCTAACAGACAGACAAATTTCTAATTTTCCTGATAATAGTCTGAGTAATAGCAGTTTTGTCTTTCTCAAGGAGTAGTGCATTTTTAATAATGATAATAATAATAGACAATAAAAACATAAAAAGCAATATATTCAATAACAAGGAATAACTCCAGAATGACAAAACTGAAAAAGATGGACAGTCAGGATCGTGAAAACCAAAAGAGATCTTTTCTGAACTTTTTTCATTACAAATATGCTTTGAATAGGTAGGTTTTAGGACTGCTTTTGAATGAACTTTCTGATTTTATTGATCTTTTAGATAATGGCAGCATGTACCAAGTTTGGGGCCTAAATAGAAAAAAAAAAAAAAAACGTCTACAAGTACCATAGATATGCATTTCATATCGAGGTACAGACAAAAGATTCGAATTTTCAGAACGAAGAATTATGTATGTGACTAGGTAAATCATTGTTAGGGAAAGCTCTGATAGTCAGCCAATGGAGGGCTCTTAATAAAGGAGTAGACCTTTCCCGTTGTTTTTTTTTTTTTTCTTTTCTTTTTTCAATACTGGTCATGCAGTACTTTTAACTTCGCTGATAAGGTCGGTTAAATCGACAGTTTAGTTTCTGCATGACTGAGTGTTAAGAAATAGTATTTTAAAGCAACTTTTGTTTAATTTGTTAGGATTGTTAGCATTGTTAGCATAGTTTATATTTCCTTGATTGACCTCATTTGAAGTCCTAACGTTGTTTTGAAACATGGCGCGGGGACATCATTTAATGACCACTGGAATAGATTCATCGTCGTGACTGCTGGTGTCGACGTGGTGGTTGTTTCCAGACAAGTTGCGAGAGATGCCGTCCAATCTTGGCCGCCAGAGCCACTTTCGGTCGGGTGTATGCCATCAGTGAGACAACCCTTCCGACTGTGGTAGTCGTGATCCACAAACGATATCAATTGTTTATCCTGGAGTTCATCAAGAACTTGAGCATTGGAAAGTTCTTTTTGCTTTTGCTTTTAGTTCAGGTCTAGTAGATGGTGCAACTCTCGATATTACGATCGGAGTGCGCAGTGCGTAAGACAGGCTTTTTTTTTTTTTTTTTTTTTTTGCTGCCCCAACAATTTTTGCCAGCTCCAGAGGTGTTCCTCCCAGGTCATGGGTGAAATCCACGGAGGGCTCGAAAGCTGTGGCAGTTTTTATTATGCATGATGATGGGGATTGAGGATGATGGTAAATTTAATGCCACGGAGGTCCGTGTGCTTTGGGACTGCGGGACAGGGCCGCTTTCCACGCTTCCTGTCATAAATATCCCGACATTAACCAGGCCCGGGAACTACGACACCTGCGGTGCCGGCCGTGTAATCATCCACATCATTAGAGGTGTCATACCTAGGAAAGCACCCCCAAAGTCACAAACGTGAAGTGGGTGAATCTCGGCTGTGTGGCCATTAGGCCCATGGCACACTCGCTCTGGGTAGGAGCCGACCTAGGTAGGAAAAAATCCCGCTTGCTTAAGGGGGGGGGGGGATACGAACCCGGGTCTCCCGGTCATGGTCCGAAGTGCTAACCACTACACTCCGGGGGCCGGTCGTAGGACAAACAGTTAACTGCAGTAACAAGCTCCCTGCTTGATGTGTTTGCAGATTCAGAGTTGATTTAACAGTTTTCTTTGAACTCCCACCACTTGGATCGTAATTCCTATTCACATTAATGATAATTAATAAAGATGATTTGAATAACATGCTGTTGTCTAGGAGTAAATTTTAATCATTACTGTTATTTTTGTGAGAATAAAACCATAAAATCTGAGTAAATTCGACTGAAAATGTTTGTTTTCATGTGACTTTTGATTTTGACACCATGTGCACCCAAGCGTGTATGGCTTATGTGGTTTCCTCATCTCAACAAAAACACTTTCTTCACCCTTTAGACAAATGGGCAAATGGACTTAAAAACACCAAATATAAGTATCATTCTGCTTTTGGTTTTCAAAAAAAAAAAAATGGACAAATGGACTTAAAAACACCAAATATATGTATTGGTTTTCAAAAAAAAATAATAAAATGATTGAAACAGGTGGTTACTTTATTTTGACGCTGACTGTATTTACATTTTTGCTGCCAACAGCTGCCAGAGTAGTAACCGACGTGAAAGGCAGAAGGCTTCTGAAGAAGCCCTGTAATTTTTTCACGCCACCGATACTACTGATTGCAAGAAAAATCTTAATGCATGTTTTTCTGGTGTAATTCCTAGGGAAGCATGGAAAGGGTGACAAAAAAAACAAACCAACCAAAAAAAAAACCCCGCGATTCAATCGGTCAGCTGGGAGAAAATTCGATGTGTCCAGACATGCATTTACATTGTCCCTGCCACCAGTCTGAGTAGTAACTGCCGTGAAAGGCAGTTTTGTCTCTGTGAGGCAGCCTTGTAGTTTTCCACTGAACCGGCCTAAGTACTCAGACTGTTGGCAGGAAAAATCTGGTGTAATTCGTAGGGACGCATAGAATGGTTGACCAATTGTGTGAGTGGTAGAGGTGGTAAATTGGAAAAATGCAGGGCTGTTTTAGAGAGGCAAAACTGCCTTTCAAGGCGGTTACTACTCGGACTATTGTAATCTTATATGAATATGTGCTTTATAATTAAAATTATTATGGTGAAATGTCACCCCAATCAAAATGTTACTTCTTTGGAAACCACGACCATTACCTTCGCCGTTAAATATTGATGCTGTATGGCTGTATTTAAGATAGGTGAACTAGTCCGACGTCGATGTCTTACAATCGAGGGGCATAGATCTCAATCAAATTTTGCACAGTGACAGAATTCGATTTAACAAAGTTTACAAGCACCAATCGTGTGGATGGCTTCAAGGTCAATGTTATAGCTTATCCATCGGTTCAGGCATTCATTTTGTGTGTTGACGGCAATATCTAAAAATCTACAGAACCGGTTTCAATGGTGATAGACATTACTAAAAGGAAGTGAAAAGACAGGAATTGCGTCGACGGGTCTAAGTCAAAGTCTTAGACTATACGTCTGAAAAGCGACTTTTTAGACTTTGATCATCACAAAAACCGCTTAACGGATTTCAATTATATTTTTGCATTGCGTTGGACCTTGATGTGCCAAAACTGTCTTTAATCAGAATGACGACACTGACTTCGCCATATTAAATCTTCATAAACAATGTACATTGAAACCCTGGTGGCATGTTTTAATGACCTTTGACAAGTTCTTTTCTCCTTTCATCTCTTTTTCTGTCCCCTTGTTTTCCTACGTCTTTACATTTCAATTCAAATTTTCACGCCAATTTCTACGCCATACTTTTACTAGTACGTAAGCTGGCTCAGATGAGCACTTACATAAGTTTTTATTTGTTGTGCTCTGTTACATTGTTATTTACTGTTTACAGGAAGTGCAAAGACAGGAATAGCGTCGATGGGTCTAAGGTCAAGGTTGTATTCTATACGTCAAACGGGACTTTACAGACTTTGATCATTTCAAATGATAATCTCAAAATCGCTTAACGGATTTCAATTATATTTTGCATGGCGATCGACCTTGATAAGCCAAACTTTCTTTCATCAGAAAACGTCACCGATTTCAAGGCTAACATATGGTGGCCATATTAAATTTTTATTACCAAGGTATACTGGAACCCAGGTAGCATGTTTTAATTAATGACCTTTGCCAAGGTGATACATCATAATGAGGCGCACAACCAAAAGAAGTACTTATATTACTACTAGAAAGGTCAAGGTTGTGGTTGCCACAGTGGTATTGTAGGTTTTTATAGTTCTGTCATTGATGAATATAGAGGAGACAGCTATCTGAAGTAGACATCTAATGACCTTGAAGCAAAAGGAAAGTTAGACGGAAGTCGGAAGGAAGGACGGAACTGACTCCAAACTCGACTCCAAGGCAAGCACTTCTGGAGGGGCAAGTTCAGCTGGGAAGGGGCTTTGCAATTTATGCCATAAACCAGGTCACTTCAAGCGTGAGTGTCCAGAGCGCAAGGCCAAGGAGCGCCTGGCTGTCATCACCGTGGCTAGCTCACTCCCTGCGCCAGCCATGCCTTCTGGAGGGTTTAACCCGTACTGCCGGGCCCGAGTCGGCGATAAAGAAGTGACGGCCATGCGAGATACGGGTGCTAGTACCGTGGTGGTGGACTCCGCAGTGGTTCGTCCTGACCAAGTTCTGCCTTTGCAACGCCAAGTTTCGTTAGCAACGAGGGACGACGTGAAAGTTTGCGCTACTGCGCTCGTCCACGTGGAGAGTCCGTTCTACTGCGGAGAGGTGCTCGCCATCGTAATGCCTAACCTCACCGTTCCTATGATCCTGGGTAACTACGCTGAGCGACGTGATGGGACCCTGGTGCCACTGCCCGTGTTGCGAGAGACGGCCCTGGTGCTTACGCGAGCTGGAGCGGCGAAGGAACGGGGAGGTATGCGACCGCTGAAGGTGACGGATTCCGAACTCGGTACGGTTACCAGAGAAGAGCTTGTGCGCCTTCAGCAGGATGACCCGACGCTGGCAAGAACCCGCAACCTGGCTGCTGCCGGAACTACGAAGCCATCAGGGAAGCACGGACGCGTTCGTTTTCTGTGGAGAAAGGGGGTGTTGCAACGGGAGTACACTGGCCCCAGTGGTACGTTCTACCAAATCTGTGTTCCTGAGAGGCTCAGGCCCGGGCTGCTTCGACTGTCGCATGATGTGCCCATGGCGGGACACCTGGGCTGCAAGAAAACTCTAGACCGGCTTCAACCGGGGTTCTACTGGCCAGCCCAAGCTTCCGACGTCCGCCGCTACGTGGCTTCTTGCGACGCGTGCCAGCGCACTGTGCCTAGGGGAAGGATAGGGAAGGTGCCACTGGGAAAACACCCGCTCATCGACGAGCCGTTTCGGCGCGTTGGAGTGGACCTCGTCGGACCCATCATCCCTGCTTCGGATCGCAAGAACCGTTACTTCTTGGTCGCGGTGGATTATACAACTCGCTATCCGGAAGCCGTACCCCTGCCCAGCATCGAGGCCGAGCGAGTCGCGGAGGCTTTGTGGGAAATGTGGACACGCCTGGGAGTGCCTCGTGAGGTCTTGACCGACAATGGTGCCCAGTTTGCCAGTGAACCGTCTTCTCTGTATCCGAGGTGAGGTGAACCGTCTTCTCTGTATCCGAGGACTGACCACTACTCCCTATCATGCCCAGTGTAACGGGTTGGTGGAGAGATTCAACGGGACCCTGAAAGCCATGCTTCGGAAGTTGTGCCAGGATCGTCCACGCGACTGGGATAGGTTTGTGCCTGCCCTTCTCTTCGCATACCGTGAAGTTCCGCAGGAGAGCCTCGGATTTTCTCCATTTGAGTTGTTGTACGGACGTACAGTGCGTGACCCCCTGAAGATCTTGAAGGAGGCGTGGACACAAGACTCGGACGAGGAGGTGAAGACTACAATACAGTATGTACTGGACTTGCGAGAGCGTTTGGAGGCCATGAGTGAGCTGGCTCAGAAGAACCTTGGACGGTCTGCAGAGCGTTATGCCACCGCGTTCAACCGTAAGGCCAAGCCTCGCCACTTCCCGGTGGGCAGTCGAGTTTTGCTGCTGCTGCCTACCAAGAGGAACAAGCTCGAAAATGGCCTGGCAAGGACCCTACGAGGTCGTGGAACGGGCGGGAGAAGCAGACTACCGGATCCGTGTCGGCGATCGCATCAAGCTCTTCCACGCCAACTTGCTCAAGGCCTATCAGGAGCGCGACCGCGTGCAGGATCTTCCCCCACCAGCCCCGCGTGTCAGAGCCCACGTCGCCTTGGTAGTGGACGAAAGTCTTGAGGAGGACGCCCCAGGAAGGTCGGGCGAGTTGCCTGTCCCGGTTTTGACACCGGAAGAGGGACCGACGGGCGTCAGCCTCAACCGCGAGTTGCCACCAGAACAGCGGGAGAAGATAGTGCGGGGGTGTGAGGGGCATGCTGCCTGCCGGACGGATCTTCCGGGTCGTACGAACTTGGAGCAATTCTCATTTACGCTGGGCGTTATCACTGCAGCCCTTCTCTTTCAGGGTGGAGGTTATCCCAGGAAAACACAACGTAGGAGCGGATTTCCTCAGCCGGATTGTTCCTGAATCAGTCGACGAGCCGTAGGTCGTTCTGGCAGGGGGGCATTGTCACAACCCGCTTCGGGTCCACTGAATAAATCCGCTGTGGCGGAGCTTTGTGTCGCGTTTTTGTGTTTTATTGTGTGCACGTGCGTGTGTGAATGTCGTGTGACACGGGTAGACCGTTAAGCACGGATAGACCGTCAAGCATGGGTAGACCGTTAAGCACGGGCTCGACTAGCCTCGGTCAGCACTTCGGACCGCGTGACCACCGTCCCTAAGCTATTGCCTTTTCGCCATTGACCGTGCGAGGGTGGACCGCTCGTCGCGGGCTAGCTCAACGCTAGGGGGAACTGGTTCCGACGACCAGATTCTGTAAAGCTGTTCGGTCAGCTGGGTGCAGCGCCAAGGTGTTTCCTGACGCTGGGATTCGAGGGCCGGACGGGTAGGTGTCATTTACCTAGGTGGGCCCTATTCAGTGCGCCGTTTGGGTGCGTGTAGCGGGCGGGGCGTGGGCCGGTCGTGCTGGGTCGAGTTGAGGGGAAGCCTGCCTGAGTTGGTTTACCTTGACGTGTTTGTGTGTCCTACTCTATCTGCCTGTCTCTCTACGTTTGTGTATGTATGTCCCGTTAGCGTTATATAAATAAAACTCTTATTCTAGACCAGCCTGGGGTAAGGCTAAGGGACTGGCAAAAGCCTAGCACTGGGGACGAGGGGGGAGGTGATTGTATGACCACCGGACTGATCCCGGCCATCCAGGCCTTTTTTTCTCTTTGTCTTCCCTCCTCTTCTGGCGGTGACGTCCCTGTCTCGAGGCATCTCCGAGGGGAACGACCAGACGGCGGAGCGCGGGACTGCTACGGGAGTTGGCTACAGTTCCCTGGATCGTGAGCACCCGACCGCCACGAAGGACTGCTGCGCATGAGCGCCTGGGACTGCTACGGGAGACAGCCACAGTCCACCGTCTACGGGAGACGACCACAGTCCACAGTCTACGGGGGACGACCACAGTCCACGAACTATCAGGCTGGTCACTCACTGTCTCACTCCCTCAAGTGTCCTCGTGCGTGCTACGCGGCTGCCGGTTCCCTAGACTGCCTCATTACTTAGGACGTTCCCTAAAGCTAGAGAGTATTAATATGATGTGTAGTTGTCTTAGTTGTGTGTAGGGGAAGGGTGGGGTTCTGTGTATAAACTGTATCTAAGTATAAATATTGTGTCCATTGCTGGTGTTCCGTGCGAGAGCGTGCTGTGTGAGTGCGCGTGTGACAGTGGTGTGGTGTGGTGTGGTGTGGTGTGGTGTGGTGTGCGCGTGTGTGTGTGAGAGAGAGAGAGAGATAGAGAGAGAGAGAGAGAGAGAGACAAACGACAATGACAATGACAAATGTTTTATTTACTTTGGGCTTTTTGGCCCATGACTACAGGGAGATGGAGTGACGGGAACATGCAGCGTGCCACAAAGTTCTGAAGCATTAAGCATAAACGTGGCTACGCTGTACGTTATGCTAGAACAACTTAGATCTTTGAGCTAACAGAAAAATACTCTGTACTAATGTGTTTTTAAATGTATTATAGGGGAAGAATCGTTTACTGTCCATTAACTTAAAGATCTAAGCTCCCAACAAAAAGCCCGACAGGAAGTGGGGGCACTTTTTCGGCACGGTTTTGTCGCTGTTTTTGGACACTGTGTGAACTCTGCAACTGTGACTATAGAATATAGAGGAGACAGCTATCGGAAGTAGACATCTAATGACCTTGCAACTGTTGACTGTGCTTACACGGTCGACTCTACATTTTTTTTCACACTTTGGAAAGCTTTTTGTTGGGAGCTTAGATCTTTAAATTTTACAGAGTGGACCGTGCAAGCACAGTCATCTCTGTCACAGCTACAGTGTCCAGAAACAGCGACAACTGAAAACCGTGCCGAAAAACTGCCACCACTTCCTGTCGGGGTCCGTGCACGATACTGTGCTCATCCCCGTGCAACCCGGCTCATCGTGTGACCACGCCACGGATAGGTATAGGTATAAGCATACGCAAATACGAATGGCTAAATTTGTGTGTGTGCGTGTGTGTGTGTGTGTGCCTAGTGTGACAACTGCACATATGACAGGAACTACTGCACTATTATAGCTTCAGCATTAAGATTAACTGAACTTTTAGATAAACATAACTTTTTCAAGTTTCTGCGAGAAGTACCGGTCAAAAGAGTTCCAAATTTGCGATTTCGTTAGTACAATCCAAGGTATTCTAGTCCACGTTTCAGCTCAAGGCCATTCAAGCTGTTTGTGGATTTTTTTTTTTAAATCATGACGTTGGCATTTTAAATAACCTTGAGCGGAGGTCAAGGTCATTAAAGCTGTCTGTTTGGAAATTTTACACTGGCATTTTCTCAGAATGTAGAAATACAAGAGGCAGCATACTTTGTGTGATAACAGACATTGATAACACCTATACTGACATACCAGTATTCAATGACCATACAAGCTGTTTGCCAAAAACTTCAATATAGACATTTCCTAAGAAATAACAAACAGCAGAGTTACCAAACTTGGCATGCTAATAGACAGCAATAAGACCTTACAGATAATAATAATAATAATAATTTTATTTATAAAGCGCATATTCATGTAAGATTACATGCTCTAAGCGCTAACGAAAATTTAACAGACAATAAAAACAGTCAAAAAGCAATATGCAATAACGAGGAATACCCCAGAATGAAAAAAAAACTGACAAAAGATCAACAGTCAGGATAGTGAAAACTCGATGAGATCTTGTCTGAACCGTTTTCATTACAAATATGCTTTGAATAGGCAAGTTTTTAGATGGCTTTTGAATGAACTTTCTGATTTTATTGATCTTAAAGATAATGGCAGCTTGTTCCAAGTTTGGGGACCGAAAATGGAAAAAGAACGTCTATCATAGTTATGCAATTTATATAGAGGTACAGACAAAAGATTTGACAAAAGACATACCAGTATTCAATGACCATACAAGCTGTTTGCCAAAAACTTCAATATAGACATTTCCTAAGAAATAACAAACAGCAGAGTTACCAAACTTGGCATGCTAATAGACAGCAATAAGACCTTACAGATAATAATAATAATAATAATTTTATTTATAAAGCGCATATTCATGTAAGATTACATGCTCTAAGCGCTAACGAAAATTTAACAGACAATAAAAACAGTCAAAAAGCAATATGCAATAACGAGGAATACCCCAGAATGAAAAAAAAAACTGACAAAAGATCAACAGTCAGGATAGTGAAAACTCGATGAGATCTTGTCTGAACCGTTTTCATTACAAATATGCTTTGAATAGTTAATTATTTAGATGGGTTTTGAATGAACTTTCTGATTTTATTGATCTTAAAGATAATGGCAGCTTGTTCCAAGTTTGGGGACCGAAAATGGAAAAAGAACGTCTACCATAGTTATGCAATTTATATAGAGGTACAGACAAAAGATTTGAATTTTCAGAACGAAGATCCCAAGGACAGGCCCATACAAGCTGTCCTGGGAAAATTGTAATGCATGTATTGCCATTTTCTCAGGATCTACGAACACCAGAGACACCTTACGTGACATGATGATAGATAGTGATAAAAGCTTTAGAAACATAATTATTCTTTTGAATGACCTTTACCCATCTCACAAGTAAGCCAAGGAGGCTTCTGCCTCTCTCGTTTAAACGCATACAGATAGCATAAAAAAATAAGACATTAGTATTTTTTCAATGATATTTAATTGAACACATTACTTGTTGACAATACTTGTTACCTGTGTAGCCTGCCTCTAAATCTTGAACAAGGATTTGGTTCACGGGTCGACAAGTGACGATAAGTACTATAGTTTTCTGGTTACGATTTTCGATGGATTTCAAGAAAACCTTTTCAATGCGGCATACTTATGTTTTAGATAGAATTATTCTTTGCGTGCTCTGTAGTTCGTCATAGTGCCGAAGTTTGAGGGGGGGGGGGGGCATTCTTTTGGAATGCCTTTGTTTGGCAACATTTCGGGAAATAGATGATTAGGTAATAATAGACTGAAAATTATAAATACGGACTTTTAATAGAGACCTCATCTATAGAAATTCATTTGAAGTGGGTTAGTGATCGCAGCGTAAGTGAACATACAAACTAAAAAAAATCTACCGTTATTTGGAAACATTGCGTTTGGAAATACAAGGAGGAATGGCCCCATCCCATTAAGTTGTTTCTCTATTGTTTCGCGGGGTGACAGAGAAGAAAGTTGTAGTCCAAGGCCCGAGCCCCGCAACCCAGCCTATAATAGTATAATGTACCTCCCCCACAGCCTTAAATGAAGCCTCAAGAGCGATAACAATAAAAGGAAAGCTCGCCGTTGATCTGCTGGACGTTGTTGTCGGCATACCTCTCGTTGCGCCTCCTCCACACCCAGATTCGGCCATCAGCAAGATGAACACAGTATCGGCTGTCATACGTGAAGAAGATGCGCCTCCGTTGCTGCCAGTTCCAGTTCCGGTGCTGCTAGGCCCATTGTGGTCGTTGTTGCCTGTGTCTTGGAGTAAGTACAGGTCGCCTTGCAGGACGGCAACAGTGCAGGTTATGTTCTGTTAGTCGACGCCGCACAGTTTCACCAGAAATTGGTGCACCATGCCTGCCAATGGTGTTCGTGGCCGTTTCCGTTGCAGAAG